>CAMOHE010051266.1:2884-141216 GCA_946598075.1 Artocarpus hirsutus
AAAAAAATAATATCTTTTCTGTTCATAATTAAATTATGAAAACAAAAATAAAAATTAAAAAAAAAAACCAAATGAGACATTTGAGGAGAGAGGGACCTGCATGTTACACTTAACGACATCCGAGAGGCGTGACGGCCATGTGCATGAGTCCAGTGCTCAGCATCCCTCCGGAGAAACACGCCGCGTAGAACTCCGGCGAGAACTATTGTTTGTGTGTAAAATAAAAACAGAGACAATTTAGCTTGAAGGAAATGAAAGTTGAGTGAAGAGCACGAGAGAGAGAGAGAGAGATGAAGAGAAGACTCTCTCATTAAAATCAAAACTTACATTTTAAAGGCCTAAAAAATAACCAACTACTAAGATTACGATTAAACATAGCAACAAGATATTAACCACCTCCTAGAAACAAGGAAACAAACTTTGATATATTCAAAACAGGACAAAGAAATCTGCAAACGTGGCAGCAGTCCTAAACACAATAGCTAACACTCTTCCTTGCTTTAGAGACTGCAAACACCAAGTTTCATTCTTAGGAACTCAAACTTGCTAGCTGGTAAGGATTTAGTAAAAATATCAGCTATTGCTCTTTAGTTTTGCAATAAACAAGAGTTACAGCATCATCCTTCTGCACTTCTCTCAAGAAAAACAGCTTGATGTTGAAATGTTTAGTTTTCCCGTGAAAAACTGGACTGTGAGAAATAGCTATTGCAGCTTGATTATCAACAAAAATCTTAGTATCTTCTTTCTGCTCAAGATGTAGATCACTCAATATCTTTCTTAGCCACAAAGCTTGATTTACAGCAGCAGTTGCAGCAACAAACTCAGCTTCAGCAGTAGATTGAGCTACTGTTTCTTGTTTTTTCGAACTCCATGAAAAAACTCCTGATCCAAGACTAAAGCAGTACCCTGAGGTACTTTTCATGTCATCAAAAGATCCTCCCCAGTCACTATCAGAGAACCCAAACAACTTGAACTCCTTGCTTTTTTTGAACTTGATGCCAAAGTTGATTGTGCCTTTGATGTATCTAATCACCCTCTTAGCTGCCTTCAAGTGTATTTCACTTGCACAGTGCATATACCGAGATAAAATATTCACAGCAATCAAGATGTCAGGTCTTGTTGCTGTAAGATACATTAGGCACCCAATCAAACTTCTAAAGTGTGCCTCATCCACTTTTTCGGTTCCATCTTCCTTGCTCAACTTTTCCTTTTGATTCATGGGAGTGCTCATTGACTTGCAATCTTCCATATGAAACTTTTTGAGAATTTCCTTTGCATACTTCTTTTGACAAATGAAAACTTCATCTTGACTTTGCTTGATCTCCATTCCGAGAAAATAAGTCATCAATCCAAGATCAGTCATCTCAAATACTTTCATCATTTCTAGTTTAAATTCATCAATCAAAGCTGCATTGTTTCCAGTCACCAAAAGATCATCTACATAAAGAGAAAGAACAAGAATATCACCCTCACAGTGCTTGATGTAAAGAGTGAACTCAGATAAGCTTTTCACAAAGCCTAAACTTAGTAGATGATCATCAATTCTGCTGTACCAGGCTCTTGGAGCTTGCTTCAATCCATAGAGAGCCTTCTTGAGGAGATAAACTTTGTCTTCTTCTCCTTTCTTCACAAAGCCTTTGGGTTGTTCAACATAGATTTCTTCTTACAAGAAACCATTTAGAAATGCTGATTTAATATCCAACTGATACACTTTCCAACCCTTTTGTGTTGCAACAGCAAGTAGCAGCCTGATGGTGTCTAGCCTTGCCACTGGTGCAAATGTGTTTGAGTAATCCACTCCAAAAATCTGAGTGTAGCCTTTAACCACAAGCCTCGCCTTGTGCTTGTTGATGGAGCCATCAACATTTAGCTTGGTTTTGAACACCCATTTGACCCCAATGACTTTTCTATCTTGAGGTCTGTCAACAAGCTGCCAAGTTTTTCTCGATCATGTGTAGTTCCTCTTTCATTGCAATCATCCAGTTTTGATCGACTTTTGCTTCTTCAAAACCTGCAGGCTCACAAACTGCAATATTGCATCTTTGATAAACATCAGAAAGTGATCTAGTGCCTCTAATTGGAATGTTATCCACCATCTTATTTTGCCAATCTTCATTTCTCTGCCCCATGACATTTCTGACAGGAAAGTTGAGCTTTAGTTGATTTGAGGCTTGACTTGAGTCCTTTAAAGTCTCCCAGTTCCATTCTTCATTTTCCACAAAGTGCACATCTCTGCTTATGACAATATTCCCTGTTTGTAGCTGAAAGACTTTGTAAGCTTTAGAAATTATGCTGTAGCCTACAAAGATGCCTTGTACTGCCTTCTTGTCTAGTTTATCATGCTTAACCTGAGGAACATAGGTGAAGCACAAACAACCAAACACTTTAAGGAAATTTAGAGACGGTTTATATCCATATCAAGCTGCGAATGATGTCTTATTCTTCACTGCCTTTGTGGGAAGCCTGTTCTGAATAAAAACTGCTATATTTGTTGCCTCAACTCAGAATTGCTTTGGTAAGTTTTTCTCGTGTAGCATGCATCTTGTCATTTCTAGTATATATCTGTTTCTTCTCTCACTGACTCCATTTTGTTGTGGAGTGTAGACAGTAGTAAGCTGGTGTTCTATGCCCGCTTCTTTGCAAAATAAATTAAATTCTTCAGAGGTGTATTCTTTTCCATTATCCAACCTTAGAACTTGAATGTTGCAGCCACTTTGGTTTTCCACCATTTTCTTGAACTTCCAAAACACTCCAGCCACTTCTGACTTAAATTTTAAGAAAAATATCCAGCACAATCTTGTAAAATCATCAATGAAGGCAATGTAGTAAAGACTACCTTTGAGAGAGGGTGTTCTCTGTGGTCCTGCAAGATCAGTGTGGATTAATTGAAGCTTCTGTGTTGCTCTCCAAGCTGTCTTCGAAAATGGTTGTCTATGTTGCTTTCCATATTGACATGCTTGACAGTGAGGAAGTTGATCTTCTAAAACAGGTAAATCCCTCACCAATGCTTTGTTTGAAGTAGTAGTAGACCTTGATGATGATAATGACCGAGCCTCTTATGCCATATCTCCGTGACACTTTCCTTAGTAGGAAAAGCAGCTTGCTCCTCCTCTAATCGATTAAGTGTGAAGCTCTTTCCTCTCATCTTGACCTTGAACAACTCTTGACCAGATGCATCCTTTATTAGAAAATATTTGTCTTCAAAATGTACTTTGAAGCCTTTCTCTATCAACTGACCAACACTCAACAGATTTTGGTCAATTTCTGGAACATAGAGAACATCAGAGATAAGTTTTGTACCTAAAAAACTTGCAATTGCAATAGTGCCTTTTCCTTTGACTGCTATATGTTGTCCATTGCCAATTCTGACTTTTGTAATCTCTGTGCCTTTTAATTCCTTGAACAGCTCCTTGTCATGTGTCATATGGTTAGTGCAACCACTATCAATTAACCAGCACTCACTTGAATCATTGCATGAGAAACAAGTAGCAACAAAGAGTTGATCCTCCTCCTGTTGATCAGCAACTTGAGCATCTGCTTCTTGGTGCTGAGGTTTATTTTTGCAAATCACAGCTTCATGACCAAGTTGGTTACACTTGCTGCATTTTGCATCAGGTCTCCTCTAACATTTGAAAGGAGGATGACCCTTTTTGCCACAATATTGGCATGGAGGATGATTTCCCTTTGGACCTCCGGTCTTGTTCTTATTGTTGTTTGCTGTAGCATTGCTATTTGCTATAGCGTCACCGCTTGTAGCAAAATTCCTCTTGTTCTTCTTCTTCCTCATTTTCCCTCCTTCTTGATGCTTGACTGGCAGTGCTCCTTCAACGGCTCCTTCAATGGCTCCTTCTTGCCTCATGACCCTTCTTTGCTCTTGTGCCTGTAAAGCATTTAAGAGCTCGACCAAAGTGATCTTGGACAAATCTTTGGTGTTCTCCAATGTCGTAATGATTGCCTCAAACTTTTCAGGCACCGTTACTAGAATTTTTTCAACAATCCTCGAGTCAGATAGATCAGAACCAAGCAGCCTTACCTTATTGGCAATGTTTAGAAGTTTGTCAGAATATTCTTTAATAGTTTATGATTCCTTCATTTTCTGCAGTTCAAAATCTCTGATCAAATTCAGCACTTCCATCCCTTTGATCCTCTCATTTCCTTCATACTCAGTTTTAAGATAATCCCATATTGCTTTTGCTGATTTGAGTGACATGATTCGGATGAAGATAGTCGATGAAACGGCAGCAAACAAACAAGCCTTTGCTTTTGACTTCTTCGTTTTTTTGTCCTTCTGATTCTTGATCTAGGCCATTGTGGGATTGTTTGGCAGAGGAAGAACTTCATAATCCTCTTCTACAGCTTCCCAAAGATCCAGTGCATCTAGGTACGTCTCCATTCTCACAGCCCAAATCTGATAATTTTCTCCGTCGAACACTAGAGGAGCAATTGATGAAAAACTAACTTCCGCGTCTATATTATTTATTTGATTTCAATCTCAGACTCACACAGGTCCCTTAAGAAGAAAGCTCTGAATACCAATTGTTGTTTGTGTGTAAAATAAAAACAGAGACAATTTAGCTTGAAGGAAATGAAAGTTGAGTGAAGAGCAAGAGAGAGAGAGATAAAGAGAAGACTCTCTCATTAAAATCAGAACTTACATTTTAAAGGCCTAAAAAATAACCAACTACTAAGATTACGATTAAACATAGCAACAAGATATTAACCACCTCCTAGAAACAAGGAAACAAACTTTGAAATATTTAAAACAGAACAAAGAAATCTGCGAACGTGGCAGCAGTCCTAAACACAATAGCTAACAAGAACATCTCAATCTTCTCCATCGGCTCCTGAATCACCACCCTCTCCTACGTCGTTTTCGGCGTCGGTAAATCCAAACCAAACAGCTTCTTCTTTGAAGCCAAAGAAAACGAGTAGATGAAGCTAGGAATGAGAGAAGACCGCCCACCGTTTTCTTCTTGAGAAGCCATTCTTATGATTCAAAAAAAAAATTGATTTTGGTTTTTGTTGGTTTTGGAATGAGAATGATGAAGAAGGAAGAAGAGTGGAGATTGGAGGTTGGGAATTGTTTTGCGTGACAATCACGTAATCACGCTCCTTTGAAGCTTCTGTTCTTTCTTGCGTGCTCTTTTCTTCGTACACGTATATTTACAGATGATTTTTGGCAATTGATTTTTCTTTTTCTACTCATTTGGTTTTTAGTTATTTGCCACATTAGCCTTTCTTTTTCTCCACGTTTTGACTTTTCTTTTTCTTTTTTAATTAAAAAATTAATAGGTGTTCAAAGACGCAGTTTAAATCAAGAGTTTGAACCAAAGTTAGTTTAAATATTTAAAATTTTGTAAGAGAAAATGTTGTGGTGAAGTTGGTTTGCACTATAACTTTATGGTTTGAACTACATTCCCATATAGCCAGCCTATAAGTTTGTTAACCTATAAGTTAGTTTAACAAATGACCCTCGAGGTTCCAACTTTAGCACCCCTCAATTCAATTCCAAAGTTAATTGGATCTGGTACCATTTTTTTAATCCCATGTTTAATTATAATATCTTTTTTGTTATAATTAGTCCTTTCGAGTTTTTAACGTAAAAGGGAAAAATTTGCCCTTCTAGGTATATGTATGAGCTATGAGAGGTTTGCCATTGTTATGCAACTTCACCATCAAGCGAAATCCGGCAAGGACAAGATGCTCGCCACAGTCACGAATGGCAAGATTTATCGACCTAAGTCGAGAACTAAAGAACTAGAATTCACTAGTTCGAAGAGATCGCAGGCAAGAGAGGGCCAGATTGAATGACAACGAAGTAAGGGAGGAGAAGCATCAGACAACAAGGCGCAGAGAGGGAGGGAGGACCTAAAGGCAGCAGTGTAACAAGATGGAGGGAGAGGTATTGACGGCGACTGAGCAATGAGAGGAAAATTGGTGGAAGAGAGACAATTGGAGGTGGGAGGAAGGTAGGAAATAAGAGAAGAAAGAAGGAAGTGGAAAGAGATGAAACCTTGATGAATAGTTATGTCCTTTTATTATTTGAAAGTAGCATGTTATAAACTTTCTTTTAAAAATACTATGTCTAAAAACCATTCTCATAGAGTGGTATTCTACAAACTCACTCTCTTTCTCAATTAACTCGAACTATGAGTCATGCAACAAGCATGTGATGTTTTAATAAAGTGTATAATGATAAAAAAGATGAAATAGGAATGAAATAATAAAAATATCTTAAATAATATTAATAGGGTGTTTTAGGAGCATTGGTTTAAACCAATTAGTTAAAAATATTGTAATATGTGAAAACTTTACACTGTAGCAACTAAAAGTTTTGATTTAAATTGATAATGAGAAACATATGGTAAATGGTATCCTATATTTTAAAAATGATAATTCGCTTTCAGTTCATTTTTTAACTTAAAATGCCTTGCTTAAGCTAAAAATAATCATATCCGATAAAAAAATCTAAAAAAGAATAGAAGTTAAATGCATAAAAACAAAACCAAAGTAATAAAGTAGATCTAAATCACTACATTCACAACTAAAAAGTAGGGTTGTTGGCCAAAACCGTCAAGCCGCTTAAACCAGTTGCTCCATCCCCGCCCTGTTTAGTAAACAGGTCCATGTCGTCACCTACTCGCCCTCTTTGGCGAGCAAGGGGGTTTTGAATTTTTTGGTAGCGGTTGCAACCCACGTACCTGCTAGTTCAATTTAGATTAAATACTTATATTTTTCTTTTTATAATTATTTGACCTTCAAGTGTGATTATTATAATTCATTATTATTGTTATATACAATTATATGGAAATAGAAAGTCGGCAGCAAATGTTATGGTACCTCCTCCTTATTGTGAGGCTTAATAGGAAAAATGTTATATTAGTTTAAATTTATTTTTTTGAAACCTTGACTATTTTGAAGGTGTACTTTCTTTTAAGGATGGTTTGTCATGCTATGGAGTTTTTCTTTCTTTTTTTCTTTTTTTTTTCCACTTATATTGTCATTTTAGACTAATATAATGTTTGAGAGTTATTATTATATTCTCATTTCATCATGAGTTTTATTTTAATTTCTTCTTTCTCTTTTGTCCCTCTAAGGCCAACATTGTGAAAATTTGAACTATATAATAAATTCTAAAATTGTCACAAAATTGACAGGAAAAGAAAAAAAAAAAAAAGTTAAAAACCGTTCTACTCATATGCTAAACCGTCCATTCCTATCTGCATCACCCCTACCCAATTCGTTGCAATATTGAGCGGTTATGGGTTAAAATTTTTTAGAAAATTTATTCTCTCTTAAACCGCCCATCACCCACCTGCCACTCCTTGGGCCCGCTGATCAGTAGTCCTACTAAAAAGTGCAATTAAATTAATATTCTTCAATTTCCTCCCCGAGAAGAAGGCTTTTTTGCTTCTTTTTTTTTTCATATTTTTTATCTTCATTTTTGGTGCTTTTTTCACAGCAAGATAATAAAACAAGATCCAAGGATAGATCCGATTGAAGAAAAATTATGATCCTTTCTTTTCATAATTAAACCATGATATAAATTACAAAAAAAAAGGAAATGATATACATACATATATATATATATATATATAAAGAGTGAGAGAGAGACCTGCATGTTACACTTGACGAGATCCAGAGGCGTGACGGCCATGTGAGTGAGTCCACAGCTCAGAATCCCTCCGGCCGTACACGCAGCGTAGAACGCCGGCGAGTACATCTTGATCTTCTCCGTCGGAGCTGGAATCACTACCTTCTCCGACATCGTTTTCCTCGTCTGCATTGGTGTCGATACACCGGAATCCAAACCAGAAACAATCTTCCCCTTCGAAGCCAAAGAAGAAGAGTAGACGAAGCTCGGAATGAGAGAATATCTCCCATTGTTTTCTTCTTGAGAAACCATTTTTTGTTTTACAATTTCTGAGAGAAAATTGAATTGAATTGAATTAATTTATTTGAGGTTTTTGTTGGTTTTGGACTGAGATTGGAGATTGGGCGTTGATCTCTCGTAATGTCAGGCTCCTTTTCAAACCCCTGCTCCTAATTGCGCGCTTTTTTTTTTCTCCGTGTGTTTATATAGAATTTTTCATGATGTTGTTTTCCATCCTCGATTAATTTTAATTATTTATAGAATTAACCTTTTCTTTTGGGTTATTTACTTTTTATACCTTATGTTTTATGTTTATTCAAATATTATACTTTTAGTTTTGAATCTAATTAAATATATACCTGTAGTTTGAATTTAATATACAAATTTATACCTTTTTTTCTAAATCAATTTTTAATTTTGATTTAATAAATTGCTCAAAATACCCTCAAATTAAAAAATAAGAAATCTTTGAAAACTTAAAAATTCTTTATGCTAAGGGTTGTTTTGACTTCAAAAAGATATAAAATACCCTAAAAAATGAATGATTTGTATGTTTTTGTTTTTATTTTCTTTTTACTTTTTGAAAGCTTGAATTTTTTTTCTTTCACTTAAGTATAATTTGGTCATTTTCTATGGTCAAAATCAACTATTAACTAAAGTATGATATAAATTTGTATATCAAAAGTGTGGTTATACCAATTTTAGTTAAAAACATTGTAGCATGTAAGAGCTTTAGACTGTAACAATTTTTTTTTTTTACATTCACAGTTGATTTTAACCAATAACTAAACACCCTATAAAGCTAATTTAAAAGTATATATTTAATGAGATTAAAAACTAAAATAAAACCTAAAACAGATGGCATAAAAAGGTAAATATCTCTTCTTTTTTTCATCATGTTGTTCTTTTGTCTTGACTTTTCTTTTTAATTTAACAATGGCCCTCCAACTTTTTAGCATGTCTCACTTCTGCCCAACCTACCTTGAACTATGATTATGTCACACGATTCACCTTCCTGTCAGTTTTCCGTCATATTTTTTTTTTTTTATTTTTTCCAAACTTTGAGCGGAAATATTTGAACTCCACATCCAATGAACTAGTCTACTATCATCCTTTTGTGTCAATTTTCACGTGACCAACATGATGCCTTGGAAAGGTTAAAATGACAAACTAGGATAAAACATGGCTGAAATAACAATAATATCTAGTTGTTTGAATAATAGATTGTATTTAGTATTTTAAAATATAGTCGGCTAATATGCCGTGACATTATTTACAATTATTTTTGTGTGCGGCAAAAATCAATCTAGCTTTCTGCTGTCCGCATAAAGGTCGGAAACTTGTCTAAACTGGGTTTTTCTCAGGCCTACTTAGCTTTTCAAGCTTTTGTGACCTGTTCAAACATTTTCGTAGGCCTACTAATGGTCCACTTGACGCCCAACCTCTAGCCCGGTCAAGTTGAAGTTACGTCTTCTACGTAATTGCCCTTTAATTTTTACCACTTTGATATAAAAAGTTGAAAAACATCCCTTGTAATGAATACATTCTTCCCAAATATTTTAGATTAGATAAAAAAAATTATATGTTGTTGGGTATTCGGTATTTTTAGCTAGGAAAAATTGTATCAATTAAAAGGAGAAAAAAATGATTAACACAATAGTGATAGTAAAAAAATAATACACCAGCTAATTTACTCTTCTCTATCCCGCCATTCGGGCCCTTAAAATGGCACCACTTGGCATGCACCTCATCAACGATTTTGGCGGCCAAGCAGAATATAGGGCGATATACCAGTTGTGGGAAAAAAAGTGACTTGATTTAGATGTCCCTATTTGTGTCTCAAAGCAGGCTATGAAGTTGAGCTGTTAGAGGTGTTTCCATCCACTAGATCAGGGTCCAGGACTGCTCGAGAGATTGCAGTTAAAGCTTTTTCTTTAAGTTTGATTGGGCAAAAGGAATGCAGGACTCAAGTTGAATTGGGACGTGGGTTTTAATAGGCCTTTTCCTGGGTCTCTTTGTCTCACAAGATTTCCCCTTCCTTTGAGACCTTTTTTTATTTCATGTTGAATTTGAGCTGAATTGGGATGTGGATTTAGCAGGGTTTGAATGAAGAAGTATTTCTTTTTGACGTTTTTCTTAATTATCTTTTGTTTTTGTCAAATCATTGGTTGATGTGTATTAGTGTGCGGATTTGTTGGGTTGCTCGGAAGTGTGCAAATTGTGTGGCTGGTGATACAAGTACATGGAGTTGCTTACACGTTAAAATGGAAAATTGAAAACAGAGCTTTTTAAAAATTCAATTGAGGATTGTGTTTTTATCTAGTTTTACGGCCATGGAGTATTTTTTTTTCATACAAATGTTAGTACGAGAGGATATCATACTCAAATAATCTTATGACAACGAAGAATTTTTGTTAAGATCTTATCAAAGTGAATGAATAATTTTGTTACCTAACTTAATATCAAGTGTGAGTGAAATGAAAGGAATTCTTTTTCCTTGTTAACAATATATTGTAAAGGTTAAGAGGAAATAAGTTCTCGAAAAGCCAAACTGGTGTGTCCCAATCTGCTATAATTAACTAATATATCCAAAATTTACATAGTCCACAATCTCAAATTCCCTGCCATTATAAGGGATTATATCCAAACACTCTCCACTAAAACACGTTGTGTGCGTTTACTTGCATGATAAGAAGGGGAGAATTGGAGGTGATTTCCATTCTTATGTTAATGTTAATGTGTTTACTTTCAAAATCAGTAATGAGAATTGACAAGTTCAAACCAGTTTGAACTAGAAAAATAAGTTTAAAAATTGTAACATATGAGACTTTTATATCGTAGCTGCCTTTACTACTCTAGTTGTTGAGAGCTTTATATTGTGGACTGTTTGAATTGAAGTGTTTGAAACAATGTACCAAATGAAAAGTTAGTGGGCCACACATAATAAAGGAAATGAACAAAGAAAATCACTAACATTCTGTATTTAAGTGATGAATGTCAAATTTACTAAATAGCCTTAAAATTTATGATAAGATTATCATTCTAAGTTTACACTCGAAAAACAATTAGATTATTTTTTATTACACCGTCTAATAAACAAATAAATATCGAAAGGAATCAATAATTCTCATTCTTATTATTATTTTTTTCAATCTCATTATCTTTCTCATTAATCACTACTTTCTTTTACAATTTGCTAAACATGCCCTTTGTGTTGGGACAAATGTTCCGACAAGACACAATCATCCAACTAGAGGAAAATCAAACGGCAGAGGAGACGCCAGAGAAGAATTGAGCAAATCCGGATGAACGAAACCTAGACTGCGCAACACCTGATTATCTGCAAAGTTCAAAGCCCTTTGCATGCCATTCCAACAAGCATCCCAAGTGTACACAGGGTTATGATCCCCTGTGCACGGCTCACACCCAGTAAAGTGTACCACGAAAGGCCTTTTTTTGACATCTTTCATATATTTTCCTCTAATCTCACCGTAATATTCACCGACTTTCTCTGCATGTCTCCTCCTCAAAACCCCAACATTTTTCTCAATTTCTATATACCCTCTCGTGATGTTATCAAGCCCATCAACCATTCCCAACCAATACCCTTCAAGGTTGTACTCACTTTCTAAGTAAATCTTATCACCCCATTTTTCCTTCTCTTTCAAAAGGAGATATATCAATCCTGATTGATCATCTGACTCTGGATACAACTTGTCCTTGAATAACAACTTTTGGGTCTTTCCCCATTTTGCGTACTCTGGGCTCTGTAGGCCCATTCTGGTCCATTTATCAATGAGGTCCATGGACCACTGGCAGTTCCTAATCAAGAAAACGCCGGCGTTTAGGCCTGTCCAGCTCTGCTCCTTGTAGATTGCATGTGACCACCCATGAACAACAAGGTTGTGCTTGTTGTACCTGTAAACAAAGTCATGTGGCTCACGTTAATGTGAAAGCTACTGATCATATAAATTTACCTCAAAGTTATCCCAAAGTGAATTTTTCATTATTTACATTTTACAGAGAGCCGACGCGGAATTTTGTCATTAATACGACAAGGCTGCAAATTTACTATATCCCTCCTAGAGGCCCTACTGACTGCAATAAAACAAGTCCAATTTTTACAGTTGGATGGTAAGTTGTCCTCAAACTAGCTGTAGCTAGTATAAGGGTGTTTGATAAACTCGGTTTCAACTTTAACTGTATAAAACTCTCACATACTACTATATAAAGTAAAAATTTGCTACAATATAAATGTAAAGCTCTCATAACTATAGTTTTTTTAGTTCTAATTCTCGGTTTCAACTCATTTCCTAATCCTCTATACTTTTTTCTCCTTTTTATTTTGGAGGTGAATATTAACAACGCAGCTTCATCCCACAATAATCCTCGTTATAAACCTAATTAAAATTTGAAACTATCATGAGACGCTCGAACGAATAAAATGTTAAACTAAGAGGTATTAGTCTCTACTATTAACTAGTAATTGATAGAGATGTACACCACTAGAATTACAATTGAACTAGGAAACTAGTTTCTTTTACCTAAAAGAAAGCATATCATAACCCTCAAAATAATATAAGAAATTGCAAATTTAAAATATTGAGAGAGAGAGAGAGAGAGAGAGAGAGAGAGAGTTCTCCGCATAACTTGATAGGCATAACTAAAAACTTCAATTCCCTAATTTAGTACATTCACATTATCATTAATCCAAGAAGAAGAAAAAAAATGCAATCGAAGCAAAAAGCGCCTCTTACCTATAAGGATCATAGCATATATTTATTATCTTGTTTTGCACAGCACTAAAAAGAAGGAAAGCATTTCATGAATATCACTTTTTTTAATCATTTCTCTGTCACTATCACAAGCAATTGCAGTGACTAACCATAGGCATCATAGTATATGCTCACAACAACTTGTAGTGATTATTTTAAAATGCAAAAAAAAAAAAAAAAAAGCCAGAAATTGCAAAATTAAATTCTAAAAGATTTCTCCATGTAACTTATTTGGCATAACCAAAGCGTAATGAACAGCTCCACATGAAATGGAACTAGGTGAGACCCATTCTTTGTTTCTGTTGAGGGTTATAGGTGCGGAGTTGGATAGCTTCACTTGAAAATCGTGACATTTCTAATTTCAAGGACTTGTTATTTTCACTTTATATAATTTAATTAAGTTTACAAGCGATCAATTACCTCTCCAGAGGAAGCTTGAACTCCATGTCAGTAAACACAGCATCAGAATCGACCCACCAAATCCACTCAACTTCAGGGTGAGCCAACATCGCAGCTTTCACAACCGGGTACTTTGCCCAGAAACCAGACATCTTAGGATGCAACAAAACGTTGTTGTAGAAAATCTCAACCCCATGGATGCGACAATAATCAACCTTGTTCTTGAACAACCTCAGAAGCAAATGGTCTCCTACTGGGTTACCACAAACCGACGGTTGAGACCCCGTGACAAGCAGGATTCTAGGCTTTGAATTCTGGGGTTGATACTGATCCTGATAATGGTGTCTCATCCACTGTTGTCGTTTCTTGTCCCAGTTCTTGATCGGATTGTTGTTTCCGATGGAGTAGCTCAAGCTTGGGTCGTCGTAGAATGTGGAGAACTCTGTTGGGTCTGTGTGGGGTTGGGAGTTGAAGCTTTGTACAACCTTGTTTGGGGTTGGTATGGGGTTTATGAAGGAGAGGAGTGCCCATATCAGGGAAAGTGCTAGAGACGCTCCGCCGACAAAGAGAAACCCGTCGGCGATCAGCGACGAGGCTCGGCGGAACCCAGTGCGCTTTTGGGGTGATTGGAAGTGAGAGGGTTCTGGGAACACCATGTTTGACGTGTGAAAAAAAAAAAAAAATTCTTTCAAGTTTTTAGCATCTCTCTTTGGAATATTGCCACTCCCTTGTAGAAGTATAGCAAAGATATCTTTCCTTAGTTTTCTGCCTTCTTTGACTACTAGAAGAAGTACATAGTGAAAAACCAAACAATGGTCTTAATTGCCCTGGCCTAGCGGCGAGACATCTCCCTCTGATGAGCCGTAAATGACTTTCATCCTAAAAGGTACTTGTAGATTTTATTGACTAATGCATTCTATTTGGTATTTGCAAAAAATAAAATAACATAAAATAAGTCTTGATGAGTTTTCTTGGTAACTATTACAATGTAAAGATTTTACATGCGGTAGTTTTTGAGCCACTTTTTTCGATTCAAATCAGTTTGTTAAACGTGCTTTTTATTTTGAGGAAAAAATAGTATTTATTAAATAGAAATAAATTGCCCTACATGTTACAATGACCTCTACGAATTGTATAGCTCATTCCTAATATTATTTAGAGTTAATTATATATTGTCCACCATAATCAGAAATCACAGATTACGAATATGGTACAATTTCCAAAGTCAACTTTGCAATTGCTTCTCTGCACTGAGGCCATTTAAACACTATCCTTGTGAAGTGGATTCTGTTTTTATTGCACATCTTTATTTGCCTATTTGTCTTGGTCGAAATATCCTCTTCCAATAGCATTTTTTATCCTTATCTTTAACATCCCTCCTCAAACTAGATCGTGGGATAGTTCAGAGATCAAGTTTAACACAAGGGTTAATCTTACAAATAGTCTCTAAGACTTATTCGTTGACTTATTTTAGTCCTTAATATTTAAAAAATCTCACTTTAATTCTTAAATTTATTACTCTGTTTTAGTTTTGATCTCTCTGTTAGTTCGATGTTAAATGTTTAAACGAAAATTTTTAAATCTTCCACTTTGAACCTTAATTTATTACTTTATTTCACTTTTGATCCTTAATATATGTGTAAGAGTGAAACAAATAACAAATTTATAATCAAAATAGGACATTTTAATAGTTTTTAGTTAAATATTTAACGCCTAATTAATAGAGGGACCAAAACAAAAACAAAGTAATAGATTATAAACTAAAATGAGAACTTTTAAACATTAGGGACGAAAATGGGACAGAAAGCAAATCCTATGTGAGAAGATGATTCTAAGCCTTAACATGTCAATCACACCTAAAGATGATTCTAATAGTGGCAGGTCTTGCTAGATGATTAACCCTTAACATAAAGCAATGGACAGGATGATTCTAATCATGACAGGTTTTACTAAGGATGAAAATATCGGTATGTGTAGAAATATTAGTACTTAAATTTTACAAAAATTTTGAAAAAAAATATCGATAGTGGTGGAAATTTTGTCCAAAATTATGAAAGTTTTGAAAATGTCATATTAATATATCTCTAATACTTTAAAATAAAATCAATATTAAAAAGAAACATAAATAAACATGTCTTACCAAATAAACTTCATATATATTAGAAGCAAGGTTGTGAAGCTAAAACATGGTTAAAATTCGATCTTGATTCAAACAAGATAGATGTCATGACATGTTATTGAAATAGTATCGAATATAGTTATGAATATATCACATGTAGATTTGTTAACTTCTTTCACTATATTTCCATGATTAGAAAACTATGAATTCTCAACCTGAGAAGACGGTAGTATGCTCATATGAGGATAACTAAAAGTTCCACAACCATTATAGTTTTTAAAGTCCTGATTGTATGAATAATAAGCATGAGGAGCCTTAATGAAGGAGTTGTTACAATTGGATCCCAAATTTATTGATTGTAAACTCATAAAAATATTATCTTCATTCGATGTTAGCATTCTTAATGTTACCATTTTTTTATATATTTTCATTCATTAAAAGTATAAAAAAATAGTATATTATTTAAAGGAAAAAAATCCATTAAATTTTATAATTTCTAAAATTATTGAAAAGTTGATCGAAATTGTCATGATATGTACTGAAATTTTGTACAAAATACAATACAAATTTTTTGATATCGATATTTTTACTGACATTTCTAATATTTTGCCGAAATCAATATTATAATGAAAAATATTTCGACACCTTAAAATTTTTAAAATTTTGTCCATACTTACATCTATGATTTTACGACAAAAGTCTATGCCCGAGATTTGATCAAATCCTTTAACAAAAAGTCTAGCTTTCAGTCTATCTAAAGATCCATAACGTTTTTAGACTTGTAAACCCGTCTACATCATATTACATTCATATTTTTTTTATCTTAGGAACCAGTTTCCATGATTGATTGCTAGGTAATGCATAATTCTCTTCTTGCATTGCTTTGCTTTAAACCAACCTGGATGTTGTAAGGCTTCTTTTACTCTTTTGGCTCAACACGTACATTGTAACTTAAAAGGACATTGTAAGGTACATGGTAAAAAAAAAAAAAAAAACAAAAGGCCCTCCATTTTGAAACTCCTCGCTTGGTTGCCCTCAAAATGCAAATTGCTTGCACTCTTTCAACTTGCTAATATTTTATAGGCAACAGCTATAGTCTTTTCCTCTAGACTGTCGAAACAACGTAACATTTTTTATAAGATAATAAAATGTGTTATATTAAACATAATATCAAGTGTTGATCATTTAATGTTGTTGTATATTTTGTTTTGGAATATGATATATTATATCCTTAATGTGGAGACAACAATTAAGAAAACGTAGAAGATTTGAAATTGCTATGCCTTTTTTAGAAACATTGCGACTCTGTTTGAGAACCATAGTTTGGACTGAAAAGTTTACCTTAACACAAATTGGTGTTTGACAATGTTAAAAGAAAAAACTAGTTTGAATAATTAGTCCAAATTAAAAGTCTCAATTCAAACTCATTTGTTACAATAAAAACCATTCACTTGAGTTAGAAGAGAAAAAATGAAAAATAAAAAATAAAAAGTAAATGGTTTTTATAGTAACAAATGAGTTTGAATTGAGCATTTCAATTTCGATTAATTGATCAGATTGATTTTTTCTATCAATGTTGTCAAACACTAGTTTATGTTTGGACTGAATTTTGACGTTCAAATTATAGTTTCCAAACGAAGTCTCAATGTTCCTAAAAAAAAGCATAGTTATTTCAAATTTTTTATATTTTTTTAATTTGGTGTCGTCATATTGAAGGTACATTATATTCTCTTTTAGAACAAAATATATAATATTAGATTATCAAACCTTTATGTTATGTTTAATATAACATTGTTATTATCCTATCAAAAAATATTACGTTGTCTGGATGGTTTGGAGGTAAGAACCGTAGACACGACACAACCTATTTTATAAATACTATTGTTGTCCATATATCAACAATACTTTGATGACTTGTTGAAATTAAGCGTGGAATTCAATCCAAATTTAACTAAAAAAAAAGTTTTCTTGATAGTTTAGACAATATGCAAAATGAGAGGATGGCAGTGGTGCATTTCAAAATATATAAGTTGCTAGAAGAATGGACAAAATTAAGGAATCCCATTCTACAAAACATTTATCTTATATCCAAGGAAAGAATAAGAGTTGCTTTATAAATAAGCTTTCATACATGTGTATAGACTATTTTGTCGGTGCAAGCATTCTTGCATGCCCAAGCTTCTATTTTTACGTTTGTCCCATCTTCTCTTCCTTTATCAATTTAAAGATTTAAAGAGACAGTATAACCAAGACAGAAGAATGAACAGTATTATTAGATATTAATGAGGTTACAGTTATGTAACCGTGATTCCCAATGTTTCTTGAAGTAGCAGGCATTTTATTATTATTATTATTATTTTTTATAACTTTCTAACACTAAATAACAGAGTTTTAATTCTTAATGAAAGCGATTAGCATACTTTCAAAAATATTTAAGTATATAGCATTTTTAGAATCACATGTTCTTTTTAAATATTTAAATCTTCAATTTTATTTTATTTTTTTTCTTTTTTAGTTTTTCGTTATCTCAACGTTGTTTTTGTAATTTTATCTACTTTATTTTATACTAAAATAATTTTCGTTTCAATCCAAATAGACTATTTACTCAACATTGTTATATTTTAGACTACTTATTTTTAATCTTAATGATCTAATTCTCCCCTCTCCCCCTCGCGGTGTGGGCCTTCCATTTTATAACGTGTATAACGTTTTTATTTTTTTGGCCCCGTGCTTTACGTAATTAAATATGTAGTTGGCATTTAATATATGGAAATTGCCCATAGTGTTAATAAATGCAACTGTTTCACTGTCTCCCATTTCCACATCATTTTTAAACCAGAATATGAATGCCATGTCCTTACGGAATTTTTTGCCAAAGTTTTTTTTTTTTTTTAAGGCACATTTTATAATCAACATAAATTGTCACGATTGAAGCTAATTCAATGGGCCTTTAATCTTTAAAGATTCCATATTTACAAGAAGAAATTCATGCTTCAGTATTTATTTATTATTATTTTTTTTTAAGAAGGTGCTCTTTGCTCCCCCGTACCAGCTGTTCTAAATATCACGAGCTTATTATTCTGATTTTATGTGTGTTTTTTTTTTTTTTTTTGGTCCAAGTTAAACATGGCACCTTTTCGTCACTCAATAGAAAACATCAGGCACCGAGTTTTGTACGGAATCAGTTTGTTCAAAAAAGTTGGTATGACGGCTCTTAAATTCAAATTAGCAGAGAAAAGATTGCACAAGAAAGTCCAAGGAAATGAGAATCCAAAACCACCATATCAATTTTAAATATCTTAATCCAACTAACTATAAAAAATGTTTATCGATGGCAACAATTTCCCAACAAAAAAGATTGGTTTTTTTAGCTGAAACATACTTTGACTGATGCAACAAATAGCATTGTTATTGGCAGAGACAACATTTGCATAGTACAAAATAAAATTCAAAATTAAAAACAAGCCAGTCTGTTTTCTAAAAAAATTCACCCAATTCCTTTGCTTTAAGTGTAATTGAAAAAAGAAAGGAATACAGGAAGCAATGTAACAGAAAAAGTTAGCATCTAAGAATATTTGTTTCCACGGTTCAAGGCCCTCCCCAAAATTATCATCATGATGTTTATAAAACACCTTACAAGCTTCCAAACCTACATTTGCATATGCCCTATGGCCACTGCTAGCTACCACTAAATAGAAAGACAACAAGACCCCATTTTTGAATGAAGCACAAACTCTAGCCCCACATCCTTGGAAACTAATAATAAGACAGGACTGTGGGACATTCTTAACTGTTCTAGAAAATCTGTACATTACCCCCCCCTTCCTCACCATACCCTCAAATTCCACAACAGAGCATCAAAATAAGCTCTTTAAAAGAAAAAACAAAATGCATAAGATTTTGACCCAAAAAAAAGAAAGTAGAAAGACAAAAGGCTTGTTCACTAGTGTTCCCAAACCATTAACATGTCATATGGGACAAAAACGATGTGAAATCTAAAGTAATAAACTTACTCCAACAATGTTATGCAACCGAAGTTCCCGTTTTATTACTGTCGGGTGTTGGCTAATTATCCATTGACTGGAAGTAGAAGCATAAGCAGAGAAGAAATGCAAACGATTTTTTTACTGCATCAAATGGCATTTACATGCTCCTGGACGTCCTCTTTTTGCTCCCAGAAAACATTTCATAAGACCCAAGCATCAACTGAGTACCGATTCGGAATTAATGCAGCCGTCATTTCCTCCAGTGGGAGTGTTGGATGCACCCACAGACATGGACCGCCGTGTGAAATCCAATAATACCTGCCTCTGGCGCTCATCTGTGTGGGGAAGGCTAGCACGTAAGAGCTCAACTGGCATTTCGCGGCTAATGGATCTCGCTGCATCTGCTCCGATAACTGCCATATTTGTTTGACCTTGCATGAGCGGCGACTGCATAATACTATCATATTTATTCAAGCAGTACTTGGTTAAGAGACTGAAAAATTCATCGAATGAAGCCTGCCAAAGGGCCCGGATTTGCATATTATAGTTGCTAGCAGCATTAGGATCAGTCAAGAGTTCAGTAGCCTGCTCAAGAACTGATTTCAGAATAAGAGAAGCTCCGTCTCCAGCAGGGCTTCCAAGAGGACGAAGTGGGGGCTGCTCTGATGAACAAACTACTGCTGCAAGACAGGCGCTAAGCGAACCAAGATCCATTTCTCGCATGCACGATGAAACGACCTTTGCAAGGTTATTTGAGGTTTCTGCTGCTCCAGGATCGGATGGGAGGACACCAAACAGAAACCGCAAATGACGAAAAATAGCCATGCAAACTATACGTAAGAGCTCGCCATCTGGAAAAAGAAGCTGAAGATACCTGGCAAGAAGCTTCCTTCCCTTGGGTAGAGAAACTAACCTTAAGAACACAAGATCATCCTTGGGAACAAGACCAACTGTGTGGCCACTTTTTCCAAGTGGGTCAACTAATTGAAGTGATGCAGCAAGACCCTCCAGCAAGGACTGTCGCCTACGCCTGTATTGTGCCCCCCCATCTGGAAGCTGATTGAATTGCAGGAAACGGTCTATATCATCTACATCAAGAAGAAGACAGATCCCGTCCTCAATTGCAACTCTAGCAGCAAGCATGGGCTCCTGTTCTAAGGGCTTCTCAGAAGCCTTCTGATCAGTGCTGCCAGGACCAGACGAATTTGGAGAGTCCACTTCAAGAAGAGGACGGGGTCTACGAATTGAAGAAAATGGAATCCTCCCAAGAGCATCAACCTGAAGAAAAGCATGTGGTTCATTGTTAGCTCGTGCCCGTGGTGGAAGATCCCTCAAGTGAGTTGGGCAAAAGTGATGTCTCAGCTTTGCCCCAGCTGAATTTTTTGCAAGACTAGCCTGGTGGTAATAATCATCTACATATGGGTCATTACTGTGTGTTGCGGCAAGTTGCATTCGGAGAATACCATCAATTTCCTCAGCTGCCATGTACTTGGATCTGAAAGGTGGCCACCCACCATCACCCTTCTGACTGCTCATATCAAAACCCATTTGAGGATAACGCAGATTCAGTCCACCTTTCTGAAATGTCTTTGGTCTTGGGTCTCTAGGATCGCCAAGACCAAGCATTACATCAAACTTGCTCATTAGAGGTGGGGATGGAGAAAGATAAGGATTGAATAGTTGAGACTGCATTCCTGATAAATGACTAAACGATGGCTGAACTTGAGGGTGTAATCTATGCTGTTGTTGCTGCTGCGTCATCAACTGTGGAGGCATTATACCATTTTGATGTGACACCTGTTGCTGCAACATACTATTTAACAAGACAGGATTATCTCCCGGAAACATGCCAGGCTGGTTAACCCATTGGCTTGGCAACCGGTTATTAACAGACAGACCTGGAGGATTTTGAGGCAAATTTCCACCAAAGTGTGATCCACGAGCTAAACCAGGCAATGGAAGCTGCAAATTAGAAAAAGGAGGGAGGTTTGGTGAAGACAAAACCCCGGGGGGTCCTCCAGCAAGAAACTGCATATTTAGGTGACCTGAGTGGTTGTTTGGTGAATCCTGCTTACATCTGCCACCTGGTGGAGGAAACGAAGTGAAAGATGATTTTGGTACCAGAATTGGTTCACTGGAATAGTGTGCATGTTGTGGTGGTTGCTGCTGTTGTTGCTGCTCAGGGTATGAAGAAGTTCTGTACAAAGGTTTTGATTCTGCAAGGCGAGCAGCAGAAAATGGCTGTGAAGACCACCTTTTACCTTCAGGAATGCTATCAGAATCTAAATGATGGTTGATCCAGTTGGGAAACTCTTCTTGTGCCCATTCAGCAGCAGATGAGCCTGAAAAGAAACGTGTCACTCAATAAAGAACATACCAAGCACCTCAACTAGAATTTTCAGCCTCCGTGTTTTTTTTTTTTTCTTGGTCATGCAAGATTTATTACACCAAACACATTCGTAAAGAAGCACGGAAGAAAATACATGCAACAACCGATTGCTTTTGTTGTAAGCACATAAATTGTTATTAAAGATATTAAAACACGTTGTACTTACTTTGTCTAGATCCAATGTCACCAACTATTCCAGTGTTTCTTGGTCCACTCATCAACTGCAAGCAAGCAAACAAGCTTTTAGAACATGCATCAACATGTAAACATCGTAAGGAGCACATAACATTTTGATAATAAACTTTTAAATTTACAAAATGAGCAGAACTGCCAATTCAGAGACAATCAAACTTTTTTTCCCCTTTTTAGTAAGCCTTAAACAAGAGGCCCACCTACAAATCCAACTATTTACCTTGGCCTACCAATACCAAAAAAAGGATTAGAGCCCCCGGTAAACTTGCTTCACTTTCCTCCTTCAGATAAACATTGACTTTTCATCAGAACAGCACTCAAGCACCTAATTCTAAATTCTTAATAATATGCAGATATTGCTGATATTGCGTACTAATCACAACTAAGGTAGGCATTAACAACATCCACCAGCATTCCTTGACAATGGTACGATAAATAACTAAACAAGTCTTTCTAAGCTCACTATACAAGCAACCCAAGTTTCACACCATCACTTCTTTATGCATTCCTCAGAAATCTGCAAATATATTCTTCAGTTCTTCCCACGTCTATTATTGGAAAACATGCAAGAAAAACATTAACTTAGAAACTGATTCTCTATGTCCTTTATACCAGCCCAATATAGAAATCTCGTGTCATCATTCATGGCCTGTGATAACATATTAGTGTCCTTTGAGCTAACCTTTGAAAATGTACTTGCCAAATCATCCACATCGGATAGAGACCTAACAATCACATCCTGCAAATAAAAAAACATAACAGTTAGTTGCTTCTAGCTGATAATTCTCAAAAAAATGCATTCTTATACATATTTATAAGATAAGAATGCATCCCCATCATTAATAGACCTCATGAACTAAAAATTCAAAGGAAGCAGAGACAGAGAATCGGAGAAAGACACACACACACACACACACACACACACACTCTCACTAAAGCTATAATAAACAAAAAAAATCTTTTTACAAAAGGGTCACAGCAGAACATATTGCAGTAGTTCAAACAACAAACATAACAAACACTTTGATTTCTAATTGACATACGAAACAACGACAATTACGGGCTTAAAATGCATTTAACCTCTTCTTTATTGTAAAGAAACTCCTCCTCATCAAACCCAGCAGCAGGCAAATCCTCCTCTTCATCATCCAAGCCTCCCAACTCAACATCTTCCAAGACATCTTTCCCAAAAAATGCATATTGAGATGCATCAAATACAGCATCTGCATAAGCAACACAACAAGTTAAAAAAAACAGATTAAACAATATTTTCTAAAAGCAAATTAAACCAAAACCTTAAAAAAGACAAACACGGAACGAGCAAAGTAAACACAAAACTTATTTCAATTGAAAGCAACCAAGTAATTAACTGCTCAGCTTTAGCTATAAATTGCTTAACACTCGAATACAATTAATTCTATAATTACACTAATTTCTTGATAATTTAGCAACTAAAACCTAGATCCAGAAAAGCAAAAAAAAATTCAAAAATCTAATGGAAGAAAGTACGAATTAACATAAAAACGAAGAAGAAAACTTCACCTGTGGAATCGTTTCCGAATTGCTTGAGATACTGAGAATCGGGAGTTTCTTGAATACCACTCCCACTCTCAAACGCCTCCATATCTACACACCTCTAAATCTAATCGAAGAAGATCGAACGACGAAAAACAGAACAAACAAACCCACAAAAAACCGAAACCCTAGCAATTGAACAACTAACAAGAAAGCTAAAAACCTAACCGTGTAACAAAAAAGAAGAAGCTGAAAATTTTTCTAGGGTATCTGTAAAGAAAAAAGATCTGTACAGTGATTCATCGCAGAAGTTTCTCTCTCTTCTTGGTTTGGATATGCAGAAGAAAAAAAAAAAAGGAGAGAGAGAGAGAAACCCTAGGAAGAGGATGGCGATTGTAGATTGGGCCTCAAAAATGAGGTTTTATTTAATGGTTAACGTGACAATTAGCCTTATTAGATTTATGAAATTGGAATATGATTTTAATTTATAAAAATTTAATAAATAACTTATAATGGTATTATTAAAATTATTTAAATATAATTATATAGTATAATATGTAATATTATTAAGATAATTATTATATTATTAAAAATATTTTTAAAATATTTTAAATATTGTGTTAAATTTTAATTTTATAACAATAATTTAAACATATATTGTAATTTTTTTTTTATTTAAAAGAGAAGAAGATCGACTGATAGATATAGAATAAGGGAGATGTAACCTTGAAATGGCTATTTTTTTAATTAACTTTTTTCCATTTTTTATAAGAAAAATGATTAGTAATAAGTGTGAAATTAAAAAACACATATTTCTAAACTAATTTAAAATATTGCCTTTATAAAAAAGGAGCTGGAAAAGGGAAGATATTTTTTATATATTTTTGTGGTTTTATAATGTACGTTGATTGTGAGGATGGTGACGTGCCATGCTATTGGTTGGGTGGCTTTCTTTTTGTGCAAAGGGGAAAATATAAAAATAAAAAATAGAAGTACAGCCAAAAATAAGAAGGTTGAAATTTTGGGAAGCATCTTTCTTTGTGGTCTTTTTTCTTATTTTTTGTTGTGTTTGTTTAATTGAATTGTGGTTTTTTTTTTTTTTTCTTGATATAGTTCCTTTGTTTCCATTTTGTGACAAGTTGAGGTTGGGAATAAGCCATGAAATGGGGACCTACAAAGAACAAATTGGTCTATAAATTGTGTAATGAAAGTGATGTAAGATGGGTTTATGAGAATGGGAATTTTAATATGGAAGACAGGAAAGGAATATAAGTATATACTTTATAATTTGAAATTTATTGATAAGTTGTGCTTACAAAGCTACAAATTCAACATGGAACGAATATATGTTGGTTGAGGTCTTGTAAAGAATTCATTGGTGGAATCTAATTGCAATTTCACAAATGCAAAATAACAATTTAATTTTAACATTAACATTGATATTAATAATAAACACACCAAACATTGTAGGGATCCAACTTGATTAATATGTTCTGTCATAATTTACGACAATCACAATCTAAAGAAAACTCCATGCACCTTTGGTTGGTTTTTTTCTACATCGAATGTTTGTTTTTTAAAAATTATATAATCATACGGGAAACTTCTAACATATAATTTGATGCCTCACTGTAAAACATTTGTTGGATCTAATTCCAATATTTGTGTTCGAAGGTGCTTACATAAATAACTTAGCGGTAATATGACTCTTGATTCGATTTGTAAGGTGGAGAGTTTAAATCTCACACTTTTATTTATTTATTTATTTTATAAATCTATTGGATGACAAACAATAAAGTATGTGATGATTTTACAATATGTGAATTTGTGCTCAAAAAATAAACGACGAAAAACGTTATCCACATAGAATAACGACAACATAGGACATTATTAGGAAAATGCCCGCAAATGGAAAAAATACCGATCAAGACGAGAAAGGACAACAATATAGAAAACGACAATGAATAATCCGATATCATTAATAACGACATAAAATTAAGAGGAGCGACAAGAAAGAAAATCACATAGAGAAACGACAATATAGGAAATTAGTGTAAAAACGAGACGATAATAATTGGAAAACAAGTAAACAATCGTCGTCTAAAAAAGAGGCAACTATCATTGAGAAGACTTACGACATCGACTTAACAAGGAACCACGAGAACAAAGGCCGTCAAAGAAAACGACATCAACTTAAAATGATGCCTCTTGTCTTAGGTAAATAACAAACGATTGAAAAAGGAAAAACAAAAGGGAAGGAATCGACAAGCAACTGAGCAAGTTCGTGAAGTAAAAACAAAGGGATCGCTTCATTTTGTTCAAACGTGTCTGTTTGTCTAATTTTTAATAAATAAAATTTTAAATGGGTTAATCGCATAACTATTTTTTATTATTTTTTAATTTGTTTTTTTTATTTTTAAAAATTATAAAAATATTATTTGAATTTAAAAATTTTATTTTAATTTTATCTCTTGCAGACTTCTTTAACTTAAAAAACATGAAAATAAGACAAAAATACTATTGACTAAACTTAATTAGTTTATAAAATCTATGTTCCTTCTTGAGAAAAATTTAAAATATATATAATTTAAAATTTAAAAAGTTATAAGATTTAAGATCTTTTTTTTTTGAAAGTTGATGTTTTATTTTAGGATTTTTTTATGTTTTTAATATATATAATTTTTATCATAATTATTTAAGTATAGTCATATTGTTTTGCCTAATTTTTTCTATACATGGGATAAAATTAAAATAAGTTTTTAAAATTTCAAGAATATCTTTTGTAATTTTTAAGAGAAGAGAGACAAACTGAAAAATAGTTAAAATTAAAAGGTACAATTATGTAATTAACTTTATTTTAGATATAAAATAATATAATATTTTAGCGAATATAAAGTTACGAAAAGAAATAGTTTGTTAATTTATTCTAAGCCATCTTAAAAAAAAACACTTGTCCTAACAAAAACATATTCAAACCATTGTCATTATTATTTGATATTGCAAAGACCTGTCGCGGTTAGACGACGGCAAAATTTTGCATACACAAATGTCGTTTATCCTGATCGAGGAATTCCGTTTCTGAAAATAATATTCAACCAACCAACAAACGGCACGTCGTTTCTTAAGTTCAAACGAGGTACATGTCAGTCTGAGAAAACGACAGAGAACGAAGAGAGAAAATGGGAGGCAGAAAAACACCGTCGAAGGTCCCAAGTCGGGACATAAAATTCGTTCAAGTTCGTTCAAGTTTCTGATTCTGTGTTTGAGCTCCGAATTCTCGAGCCACCAACCAAAAATGGCGAGAATAATGGCTTGTAGTCAGATGATACCATCTCTGCTCCTTCCTCTGAAGCAGCGCACAACTCCTTGCCAGCAGCTTATGGTGGGAGTAATCAATGGTGGCCTTGGACAAGGACGGCCATTTTCTTCTTCTTCATCCTCGAGGATAAGCATGAGCCTCAGAGCCGGCATCGTTGGCCTCCCTAATGTCGGAAAATCCACTCTCTTCAATGCCGTGGTAATTTTTTTTTGGGCTATGTTTTGTAATTGGGTTTGTTATTTGACTATAATGTCATACTGGGTTTATGCAATTTTTTGGATTGAAAAGTTGTTTTGAACAACACCATATAATCAAACTTTAAGGACTTACAAAAGTTTAGAGAATTTTTTTTATTCATTTTTCTAAGTTGAGTGTTTTTTCATTGTGGTATATTTAGGATGTAGTTGATAAAGTTTTAGTCTTTATTCTTATTTACAAAGCTACAAATTTTGGTGGGTTTATATGTGCAAAGGCATTGTAACTTTAGGCATTTCCTAAGCTTTCTTAGGAAGATTTGACATTCTGGCAATTTTACTGTGTGGAAGACTTGAAGTTGTAATCTATGTAAAAAAAATGTGTCTACATTTTTATATACTGATGTTTTTGAAATTTAGGCATTTCTTAAGAATCATACTTATCATGCTACGAATCTAGTTACAAGTTTTTGGGTTTACTTATCATTAGTACAGTGTTAGGGTCGTGCTAAAGTGAGATAATTTCATCCTGTGCAGGTGGAGAATGGGAAGGCTCAAGCTGCCAATTTTCCGTTTTGTACAATCGAGCCAAACGTGGGAATTGTTGCAGTTCCCGATCCACGTCTGAACGTGCTTTCGGATCTAAGCAAATCTCAGAGAGCAGTACCGGCTTCTATAGAATTTGTGGATGTTGCTGGGCTTGTGAAGGGTGCTAGTCAGGGAGAGGTAATATTTCTCTGCAAGTTTAGGTTTTTGTTACTTAAGGTAGCATTTTTTTTTTTTGCTATCTCAAGTTTTGTGATAAGAGCTTGCTATGGTGGTTGCTCATAGTCTATTTCCTGTTTTCAATATGCAGGGCTTAGGAAATAAATTTTTATCGTATATTCGTGAAGTAGACTCCATACTTCAGGTGCTTGTCCATGATTTTCATTTCTAGATATCATCTCTTTTTTGTTTCTAAAGAGTTCTGTGTACTTGTGGTCACCTGCTGTAGAGTGATTTTACACAAAATATGGGAGAGGCTACTCTTATTACTTCACAACCATTTTGCTGCTTAGTAGGAAAAAGGAAAACGAACATGATACTCTTATGGAAATTCAATTCTTTTAAATCTTTTGGCTTACTCGTCAGCTACATGTCCTTGTGCTCTTGAGATGTTCTTTTCGATTCTGTGTTATCAAGTTCCAATTGATGGCTGTTTCAGGTTGTTCGATGCTTTGAAGATAATGATGTCATTCATGTTAATGGAAAAGTTGATCCTAAATCTGACATTGATGTTATCAACTTAGAGCTTGTTTTCTCAGATCTGGACCAGGTTTTTTACATAAAACTTGCTTGCTGCAGCTGCACTTAAATTAAACTGCCTTTGTTGCTCAATACATGGAGCCAATTTGATAATTTAACATGAACTGAGTGCTATCAGATGATTTTTGTTTTCCTGTAACTTTTTGTTAATCAGAAGTTTAAATTCATAATGAAATCTCATAAATTCAAAATGTGGGCTTGGGATATATTTATCCCATGAAAGCTATATTTCGGTGTAGACAATTATGAACCCTGGTAAAATTTTGTGCGTGTGTATGTATTTATGAGAAACTGAAGTATAATTGTATAATCTGATCCTCACTTATGTTGATATGTTTAACCCTTCTGAAGCAGTTGTTAGTTCTAAACTACATTTCTTGAACTTTAACCCACAATGGCTAGCTGTAATTGTTGTTTTCTTTGCCCCGTCACAGTTTCTATTTTTTATTGTTAGGATCTAATAAACTGATTGAGCTAAATTTTACCTTCTCCAAGAATGCAGATTGAGAAAAGAATGGAGAAGCTCAAGAAAAGCAAGGGAAAGGTCTCGCAATCAAAAGTTAAGGTAAGTATTAAGTCTACTACCAACCTCCAATTGCTCTCCCCCGTGATGATTAAATCCCTTCAGTTTTTTATAGCGCTTACACTAGTTTCCAAGTTAAACACAAATTTTTTCCTTTTTTCAGGAGGATGCAGAAAGATCTGCCTTGGAAAGAATTCAGCAAGCACTTATGGATGGAAAACCAGCACGATCGGTTACTTTAACAGATTTTGAAAAGGACGCTGTGAAGCATCTTTGCCTGCTCACGATGAAACCTGTTATATATGTAGCTAATGTTGCAGAATCTGATCTTGCTGATCCAGGAACTAACCCTCACGTCAAACAAGTCATGAATCTAGCATCAGAGTTGCAATCTGGACTTGTCACAGTTTCTGCACAGGTTTGGAAATTCATGTTTCTGATCTAACGGCAGTATTTATGTTTAACATGTTTGTTAAAGTTAATCTTAGACAGGCGACATGCGTGATATTGTAATTGCAGGTTGAGTCTGAGCTAACTGAGCTTTCTCCTGAGGAAAGAGCAGAATATTTGAAATCTCTTGGTGTCGATGAAAATGGTCTTGGACACCTTATTAGAGCTACATATAGCCTTTTAGGGCTACGAACTTACTTCACTTCTGGCGAGAAGGTGAATATGAGTTCCTAATGTAGTTCTCTTGAATTTCGATTAATTCTTTAGTACGTTAAATATATTGTTTTCTTTGCATGCAGGAAACAAAAGCATGGACCATACTTGCAGGTTAGTTTCAAATATGCTAGATAAAAGTTCTACTTGTTTTTTGAGGACTTCTCGCCCTATTCATTCAGTACTTTGTTTTGAATCAACAAAGAGGAATATATTTTTTATGAAATATGTCATGATGTCATGTTAATGTCTGCTAGTAATAGGAGCTAAGATTTATGTACTTTGTTTTGGCATCATTGCGATAAGCAGTCCAACATTTCTGTGGAGTAATTTGAGAGGGATTAGAGAATATGATGGACTACTGCTTCATCCTATCAATTTTTTCTAATTTGTTTTTCTTTTTCTTCTGTTGGTGGAATTAGGGATGACTGCACCTCAGGCAGCTGGAGTCATCCACTCTGACTTTGAGAAAGGTTTCATTCGAGCTGAGACGGTGAGCAACACTAACCTAGTTTTTATCTTAGTGAAGAATATTTCTTTTCCTTTTGTAGCATGTGGTGAACTCTAAAATCTAAATCACAATTTATCTGCGGCGAGCATAAAAATGCTCTGGTCATGTGAGATATGGTGGAGATTACTTGAGAAGCAAAGAAAATGGAAATTGTAGTATTATGGGATGATGCAAATCATGTTTGAGAAAACAAGTACTAGTTGGAGTAGTTGGAGCATGCAACAAATGGTGGTAGCCGTATTTGGCTTCCAACAACTAGTCTTGGATGCTCGTCGTTTTCTTGGGTATAAGTTGCATCATCTGGACATCCATGTAAAAGAAAATTTTCAATATTCACTCACATATTTAGGAAACAAATTTTGAGAAATAACTTTTGCATACTCCAAATACGTCATATTTGTTTTGAGTCCCATTTAATGCCTATAATGGTTATACTGTTCGTAACATGTTTGAAATTATTCAAGTGATGTAGTTCTGCTTGGCGGACTCTAGAAAATTTTACCAGTGGGGCATAGTTATAACTTTAAAAATTTTTGAGTGGGGCTGCAAATAGAATTTTTCTCATAATATGGAGGCACGACTGAAAATTTTCAAACAGTTAGGTGTAAAAAATTAAGCTTCAAAAGTTATGTGGGTGTGCGTGCCCAACTCAACCATGAGTGGCTCCACCATGGCTCGGCATACTTGGACTTTGCAGGCACAAATTCGGTTAAGTATTTATTAAATTATCTGTCATTATTCTAATGAGAACCAAAAAGCTTTCTTGACCCTTACAACATTTTCGCCCACTCCCATTTCTGATGATGCGTGAATTTTCCTTTATCAGGTATCATATGATGATTTCATTGCGGCTGGCTCACTTGCTGCAGCAAGAGAGAAAGGACTTGTAAGATTCTGACTGGATTAACCATTGGATTTGGTTTTCTAGCTCTTAGATGATCCTCAAACCCTTGGCACATCGTAACTGCCTTACTAATTTAGATATGTTCAATGGATAGACAGGAAAGGATGATAGATATAACTTTTCATCCTCAACTGAAATATAAAAACTCAAAAACACCCTACCCCACACTTACATAAACTCAGATATGACTATGACAGGTTCCCTTTCTACATACTGCTTTTAGATAAGATAATGTGACTCTTTCATCATCAAACAACTGAACATTTGGCTACTTTGCTGGTTTGCAGTTGAGATCCGAGGGTAAGGATTACGTCGTACAAGAAGGAGATGTGATGTTGTTTCGGTTCAACGTGTAACTGTCGGGAGAGATGGAAGGCTCAATTATTTTTTGGGAAATGATTTATGAGATTTGAAATGTAGGCCATTTTCAATAATGGTCGTGGAGATTTTGCATGGTCTGAGAACTTGCTCTGATGGAATACAACACAAGTAGAGTACAGAGAGCTTTTTTTATTTGAAAATGTTAAACACATTTTGCTTGTAGGATGTAGAATAAAGAGAGCTCATTTGATTGATGAAATTGTTGCAACATCACTTTTGGAAATACACATGAAAGAGGAAATTAGAATAAAAGATTCATTAAAAAGAATGGCAGTTGATGCTGTTTCGTCTTATGCTATTTTCCACTTTTTACTGTTACACTCTGCATTTCTTTGCCAGACTAGCGTTACATTTGGTTCGTTGTTTAAACCTTTTTATTACAATGTTTTTCTTTTTGTTATAATGTTTTCTCTCATATAAAAAAAATAAATTTCTATTCAAATTTATAAATCAGACAAGCTCTTGCTTTTTTGTCTTGTTCTTTGTGATGTTGCGGAGCAGAAATCTGAGAAAAGCCCATGACCAAGTTGTTAAAAATTTGAAATTCATAGAAGGCAACCAGAAGATAGCTCCTGGATTATAACTAAAACTGATAAGTCATGTAATAATTTATTAAGTGCTAATTAGATAGAAAAGAAAGAAAACAAATTGGTGACACAAGTATTTAGGATAAGATGCTAATAATAATAACAACAACAATAAATGATAATAAATTAAAAAATTCTGAAATAGAAAATACCGAATGGAGATTGGATGCCATGTCTTTGTCTCTAACTGATGGCATCACTTGGGTCTTTCTATTTTTTCTTGGCTTTGTGTTAGAAATTCTTTTTGATGTAATGGGTGTTTGCTTTTGCTTCTAAGCAAGCCAAATATCCCACCTGGTGTCTCTTGGAAGTGAAGTTGAATCATCAACCAAAAAAAAAGCTTTGATTAATTATGCAATAAGCAGCATCATTTGCCATAGTCAGGTCCCACTTTCTGGTTGTTAACACATATGGAAGTTGATATTAATTCCAGGGGACCCTCTTTATATGTTTTTGTTTAAAGAAAATGGTTTTCTTTTCATCACATTTCGTTTCATGATCCTGATAGAAGATTAGTGTTGGAGAGTCTTGTCACATCATATGTACATTCCTTCTTGTTGTTTCTGCCTCCTGGTAAAGAGTTACTTCTCGTCTGATGCTCAATTTCCCATGAATAAAAAAAAAAAGCCAAGATAAAAAATAAAATAAAGTTCATACATACCGTATATACAAGATGGATATGGCTACATTTGGCACTAATACAAGATGAGAGATGACAACTTTTGATTCCAACCAGCAAATAGTGTAAAGCTTTTAGCAGTTATATAGTAAATGACAAAAAATTACTACAATATAAAGCCTTTATAGGTTACATTTTTTAAACTAATATTTTTAGTTTCTAACCCTGTCAAAAACGTTATAATTTCCCTTTGATAATGTATAATTATAAAGTGGGCATGACTTTCTCTCATATTGAACATTTAGACATTAGTGCCTCATCAGATATTGACCATTTTGGCCGCGTTTGCTTGGGGAGAAAAGAATGGAATGGAGTAGAAAAGAATACAAATTATTTGTTTGGTTGGTTTATGAATCAAGAATAACCATTACAATAGAATGACTTTTCCCTCATTTTGGTGGAATTGTTACCAACTCAGATGAGGGGAATGACCGTTCTGATGATTTATTAAATTTTTGTTTCCACAGTTAACCCTCCCGTATTTCTTCTAAAGAAGAAATCCTTTCCATGCTTTTTGTTAATGTTCTTGCCTAACCGTCCGAGCTCCTCTCCCAATAGTCGGCGCTAAGCATAAAGGGTAAAAAAAACTGATGATTAGATAAGAAATCTTTTCATTATTATTACCATTACTCCTACCATTCCCATTCCAGCGCTGCAACCAAACGCACACTTAAAAGTAACCTGATGGTTGTAGATAATTAAGGGTAAAAAAATTGATGATTAGAAAAGTATACTTAGTCAATGAGTCCAAACTAATATTAACTATAAAGCATTGGTGCCGGTAGGAGATGACAATAATGGCCTAAACAAGACACAATTTCCCTTTGTATCCTATGATCATTGTCCATTCAATTTTATATACTAATAAGGTGTATGCAAAGTTAGTTGAAAACAAAAGTTAGAAAAAAAGTAACGTAGAATACGAGAGTTTTACACTATAGCATATTTTTACTTTATACAATAACATATGAAAACTTTACATTATTTAAATTAGAACTGAATTTGTCAAACACACTATAACTTGTATGATCTACGCTATTCACCTCTATGTCATTTGACTAGTTTTCTTGCTATTCCAATTTTAATACAATTTTCTTCTACCAAGGAAATAAAGGAAAAATATCACACCCAAACTTAGCAAAACCAGACCAATATGCTATCTTCCATCAATGCCTTTGCCAGGCTGTCCTAGATTTGTAAATAATTGCTATAATCCTTATTTGTCTAAACCAACATTCCACTTACCCACAAAAAACCGAACTTAGGATGAAAAAAGGAGCATAAGCTAGACCTTCATGAAAGATAAACATGCAAGAAAATAGAAGAGTGATAAATTCTCATGTTGACCAATGGCCCCGTCTCTTTCGCTGCCATATGGTATGTTGAGTTTTCTTTGCCAAACTGTATTAATTTTTTTTTTTTGGTCATTGACCATATTATTATTATTTTAATTTTTATAGAGACAATCTTTGATTGTAACTTTTTTTTTTTTGGGTTTGAGAGAATGTGCCTTTGTTATTAACTTATTGCTTCGCAGGTACGGGAGTAATCATACTAAACTCGGAAGCAAATAGTAGGCAACAACAATATTGGGGTAACGTGTTTGGAAAAATGTAAAGTTTAAACCGTAAAAAGTGTAAAACTCTTACATATTACAATATAAAGTTAAAATATGCTATAATATAGAGTACAGTGTATAGTTTAGATTTTCAAGTTGAAATTCTTCTCTTAAACATATTATTATATATGCTTTACAACACCACCGGTATATTCGAGTTGTTCGTTCACCATTGAAGAATTATTAGGGCAATAGTTTTTGAAGTTTACTTTCTGTCTTATTTTAGTCTTTAATGTTTAAAAAGTCCTATTTTGATCCTTAGTTTTTTATTTTGTTTCAATTTTAATCTCTCTGTTAATTAAATGTTAAATATTTAATGAAATACTTTTAAAATGTCCTACTTTGGTCTGTAATTTATTATTTTTTTCTCTTTTGATTCCTCTGTTAACAAGTTATTATTAAAGATATCAATTTTTTTTTTAAAAAAAGCAACTAAAATACAATTGTTTAAATTCATATAACTAAAATGAAAACAATATCATCATATTGTTTTTTAAATAGGCTTTCTTTAAAAAAAAAGAAGATAAAATTGAACATTAAATGTCAATATATTTTATATGCACCTGTATATATAATAGTTACGATATTTAGAATTATGAGTATCCAACACAGTATTTAAAAGGTCTCATGTTGTTCCTCAATCTTTATTTTGTTTCAGTTTTAGTCCTTCTGTAAGTTAGGTATTAAATATTTCACGGATATTTTTAAAATCTCTTACTTTGGTCCGTAATCTATTATTTTTTTCACTTTTAGTTCATCCATTAGCAAAGTATTATTAGAGATAAAATTTTTTAAAAAAAAAACTAAAGTGAGAAACTAAAATACAATCGATTTATTTCATGGAACTAAAGTAAAAACAATTTATTATATTGTTTTTTAAATGAGCTTCTTTTAGAAAGATAAAGTTGAATATTTGATGTCAATATATTGTAGATGCACGTGTATATATAATAGTTATGATGTTCAAAATTTTGAGCATCCAACACAATCTTTAAATATACATACATATATATATATATATTTATATGTCTCATAATGCATTACTTATTATTTAAAATACGTGATTAATCTATATTTATAAATTCATATAAAAAAATTCAACTTATTTTTTTAAATTAAAATCCATCTTACTTTATTAATAAAAATGTTTATTACATGCACCAGAATCTTTATTTTTCGTTTTTTATTTTATATTTTTTAAAATTTAGCCCTTAATAACTCTTAGTTATAACAGAAGGATTAAAAGTGAAACAAAATTATAGATTAAAGAATAAAAAGGAACATTTTAAAATTTTTCTCTTAAATATTTAACACCTAACTAATGATGGGACCAAACTTGAAACAAAGTAATAGATTAAGAACCAAAATAGGACTTTTTAAATGTCAGAGACTAAATCAAGACTGAGGGTAAACCTCAAGGACAATTTGTGAAACCTTAATCATTATTGTAAATTTTTGTATTTGTGATTTTTTTATAATTCCCTCTAAAACTTCTAGTTTAGTAACTTTTACTTAGCGAGGCATATGGATAATCTATAGAGGTATCTGAGAACATAGTTCAAACTACAAAGTTATGGTTTAAACTAACTTTATTATAATATTTTTTCTTACAAAATTTAAATTACAAATCAACATTAATTTAAACTCTTAGTTTGAACTAAGTTCTCAAATAGCCTATTAGATTTCTTCATAAACAACTTGGACACAATGGCTTTGACATCTTCAAGCTTAAAGATCCCAATAGGCCCTTTGGTAGGACTTATGCTTATGTTTTTCTTTTAATAGAAGAAGATAAAGAAAAACTATGGCTTTTTAATAATTATTTGGAATCATATTTTTAAACTATATTAAATGGGTCAAAATGATTTTAAAATTTCTTAATAAATAATAAAAATGTTATAATGAGTTTATAATATTTTATAAAAATTTACTACAAGTTTTAAAATTTATTTTGTAAGTGCTTGTTTGATAAACAATATTTACGTAGCTTTACTTGAAGGTACTTTTAGAAAGTCAAAATATTTTTGAGAGATCATCGAAATAACACTTCTAAAAGTAACTTTTAGACCCAAAAAAGCTAAAACAGCTTTAGAAAGTCCTTTCAAACACGCAAGATACTTTTATAGTCATATGACATTTACCCACCCTCGGGCATTGGATCATCATCCAACGGATAAGAATATTCTCAACTTAACTAGCTAGCTAGCGTGCATTTGTCATATACTATCCAGTTCAAAGCAGGTTGCTGTCTAAAGAAAAAACAAGAACATTTAGTTCGGCTTAATTGATCAGCTGTCAATAATTTATCAGAAATGTATTTGATCTTTTGCAATATTTGTCATTCATAGATATCAAAAATGCAGGTTGTTGCCGCAGAAACATACAAACCCGGGTTGTTGATAAGTTTTATCATGTTCCTTGCCAACTTTGACTACGATATGTCTTGGTAATAAATATATATATATATTATATCTTGATTAATATAGATATGTACGTATATTGATCAACTTTATCCCAATTCATGGTGAAGTTTACGTCCCTTTTAATGGCTTTTTGGAGAACTATAAACTCCTCAAGTAAAGGCAAATAAGAGTGGAGATTCAAATATGAAAATATATATACGTTCTTCAACCAATAAGGATAATGATCACTAGCTGATATTTTATCTTACATAAGATAGTTACAACCTATAATTGGCAGATCTACGTAAGGATAATTAATAATTGAAACAATGGAGAATTTCTGGACAATTCTAACCCTTGCAGCTTAATCCGGTAGCTATATTACTCAAAAACAACTTGATTTGCATCACCCATGCATACACATACATATCTCTGCGTGTGTGTTTATATTGATATACAGATCATAGAATTAATTATGATCAATATTTGTGACCGAACTTTAACTATCTCTATCTTTTTGCTGCATTAGTAGTACTCGTGATAAAGACTGTTTCTCAACTTTGTATTTATTGCCACGTGAGGCGGAGCACTAACGCAACATCTCTCTATCTGTTGCAATTAACCAAAATAATTGGTGATCAGCATAGACTGCTCCATACACACGTGTGTGTATATATATATACCCCCACCCCTTTTTTGATCTATATGCATGTATACACAAAAACATACACACACACACACACAAATACGCAAAATCAAGTTACCAAGAGTCTGCCCTTCGGTGTGGACTAAGTGCCGGTGTACTCAACAAACACTGGGTTGCTAGTTGTTGAAAGTTTAGAGCCAAGATCCACTCCATCAATACTATATATACATAAAAGACTTTTAATGTCGCTCGAAAAATAAGACTCTTAGGCACTGAGCTGACAGCTTAAAGACATCACCGATCATTTATAATCTTTTCAGCTTCCATTTGATATATGGCAACAAATTGGTGTAACTCTAGGTAAGTACAGTTAATTGATTAGTGGACACAGCCTAGCATTTACTATGAGGCATTGGATATTGGTGACCGATGACAACCATGACCCTATATATATAATGTTTGATAAAATCAGTTCTAACTAAAACTTTTAGTTGCTACAGTATAAAGCTTTCACATTCTACAATGATTTAAAAAAATAAGCTACAGCGTAAAGCTCTCACATGCTCCAGTCTTCGGTTCAAGAGTCTCGATTCTAACCACAATTTTTCACACTCTTTTAATGTAAGTGCATTGTTATAACTAACACGAAACAAAGGTTATACATACATGTGTATACATGTGCATACGTACGTACACAACATGCACAATTTGCCCGGGATTGATGGTGTCCCAAACGGAACGGATGTGAGGATGTGTTCGACAAAATCTGTGGCTTGTGATTGCACAAGTGGAAAGCCCCAAAATTCGGGGGGAGGGGCCATGTGGGAAGGTTTTGTGGGGAGGGACAAATGACATATCGTTTCACGTTCAAATTTCAGAGGTTTCTGTCAAATATACAATGAAAAAGGCAATTTAGTCGAGCCTTTCCATAAGTCTAGTGGGACATTCCCCATCTCTCCATGGCTAGTAAGTGTCTCTTCCATGCATACGATATCTGGTCATCTCTAGGAGTTTGTACAAAGACAAAGTGGGATCCAATGTTCCTCCATCTTGTGTTGTTATTCATCTGATAAAAGAATTTTCTCGGGTAAATTTTATGGTTACAACCTTTTTTTAAACTATGGCCGAAAATTGTTATTTTAATTGTTGGATTGATATCTTTTAATCTGTAAGTGTTTAATTATGTTAAAATTAACAGCCTGCATTACAGAACTGCTCCTAATCATAGATGAAACCATTAGAAAATCTACCCAACTACTAAAACAGTAGTTTTTTTTTTTTTTTTTAATGGTGGTTCAAATGGACGAGCTCGACCATAAAAATTTTCTCCTTTGCTTTTTCTATAGTAACAATGGGATGAACAAAATCACATCTGGGGTTCCGTTAAAAAAAAAAAAAATCACATCTGGGTTTTGTGATTTGCAGGATCCAAAATCTGCCATGATGAATTATTAAGCAAATGTTAGGGAAACCTTAACCAAGGATCGGCAATACAAGCACAAAGGAGCTACATAATCTCTCTCTTTCTCTTTATGAATTGCCAATGCCTACATGCACGAACCAACATATATATAATATAATATACATACACACATACTATATGGCATATGCCTTATCTCTATATGTATGTAGCCTCTAATAATTGCTAACGTTTTAATTATTTATCATCTGAAAATTCCATGCATATGTCCTTTCCAACATCAATGGCTCTCCAATACTAGAGAAGTTAGAAATGTCAAAGTTTATGCACATGCGCAGTTTTTGTAGACTAATAATACATGTCACGACATTATACATATTTTCAATATTGATCGGGACATTTTGTTATATATAGAAAAGAAACAAGCTAAATAACAAATTGTAAGTATGAAATTATATTTTCTAGCTTACCCCTTTTACTATTAATAGGGAGTCTAGGCTATATCATTTAAACCATAAAATAGCATTGAGACAAAATTTCTAGCAAGTTTTCTAGCATTTTCCGTCCATATTATTGTCTAGTGGTATGACTGCAACAGTAATCACTGTAAAAAATTAGTCTTTTTGACATAACAGTTGTCAAAATTTTTAGTCACAACAAAATGTTGTTACTGATGTACATTTAGTTACAACATTTAGTTTATTTTTTGTTGACTTTTGGCTATTGGGATTTTAATCATGGATATTTTCATGACTAAAAATTTCGTAGCTAAAAGTTTTAATCACAATAAAAATTAAACTAAAAGTTGTGACTAAATGCACACTAGTCTAAACAAAGTGTTATAACTAAAAATTTTGTTAAAAATTGTTATAATTAAAAGTCTAATTTTTTGTAGTGTATGAATAAATCTACTATAAATGGTTTATGATCTGTCACTTCACTGAGTAAAATTAATTAAATATAGCTATGTACATCTATATATATAATAATGCATAATTTGTAACATGTAACTGGTCTCCAACATTTCAAAAACGTAAAGTTCGGGGAATTTAAATACTATATCTTATGGTGTCAACTAAAAATTACTACATGATTATACATGCAACTATCATTAATTACTGTATATATATATATATGATATATTAAAATTGTACAAAAGATATGTTCAAACGATGGGGAATTTAGCCAATTTGAACGTATTAATTAAGTGCTTCGTTCTAAGCTTTGTGGATATATTTATACATGAATGTGTATATTATAGTACCTAGCATCGTCAAGTATTATTATCTCCCTACTTGATCAATCAGCTCATCTGTTGGCGTCCATTATTAAGCAGCCTACACTCACACATCTCGGTCACATACATATCCAATGATGGACCAAACCCAAAGTACATCTACAATATGTCAAGGATTTTTTGTATATACACGTTGACGAGTTTTCAATAGTTTATTTGTTACCGATTAAATTATGATAATAAGAGCATATCTTAATAATAAATGATGATGTAGCATATTACATATCTTAATTATCAAATTTATTACAACTGTCTGATCTTTAATACGGATCAAAACAACAATTCACATTCATAAATAAATGTTAGAGTATATTAAAACCACACATACATATATATAGATGTTTATCTTTGAATTAATTACAAAAATTTCCCCCAAATTATACCCCTTTGTAATACTTTGTCTTTTAAATTTCAAAACGTAACATCTGTTTCCTTTTGAAATATAAATCGTTAGTAAAAATAATCATTCTTTTAGAATTTTAACGGCAAATTAAAAAATAACTATTAACTTAGCGGTATTTTGGTAATTGCGGTTATAAAAATAACCATAAAAATTAAAACCATAATAAAAATAGTCTTTATTGATGCTTCAGAACAAACAAAAATTAAAACCATTATACCATTGAATCTTTTTTTTATATACAAAAATTTTCTTCAAAATTTTATTAATTTTTTCATGCCCAAAAAATAGTTTGAAATTTTGAAACTTATATATATATACTAGTAAAATGAAAAAGAATATAGTATAAATATATTCAACATAACAAAAAATATAACACAAATTTTTAAAAGAGAAAAGAACTATGATAGTATTAACAAAATTTCTTTCATATTTTTGAAGTTTTCATTGATATTTATACCTTTTTAAATTTTAAAATACTTTTTGAGAGTAAAAAAAATTAATAAAATTCTAAGGAAAATTTTGATATATTGAAAAAAAGAGGGATCGGATAGTACTATGTTTTTAATTTTTTTTTTAATCATCAATATAGACTACTTTTATTATAATTATAATTTTTTAGTTATTTTTATAACCAGAATTATCGAAATACCTCTAATTTTAAAATTGTTTGTCAATTTGCCATTAAAATGCTAACAGTATGACCATTTTTGTTAATAATTCATACTTTAGGGGGAACGAATGTTACGTTTGAAAGTTCCGGGGGATAATTATTATAAAGGCCATAGTTTAGAGGAAATTTTTGTAATAAATCCTTATCTTTTTATACCATTTGTTTTAGGTTAATTTTAAAACTATATATTTGGTTTTTGATCTCATTGAATATATACATTTAGATTTAATATTATATACAAATTTATACCTCGATCAATAGTAGAATTTAACCTTTAAAATGATCAAGTTATCCTTGAGTAAAAGAAAAAAAATTAAAATTTTCAAAGAATAAGAAGAACAAAATAAAAACAAAAACACACATAACATCCATTTTTTAGAATATTTTAAACATTTTAAGTCAAAAAGCTTAGTATGAAGTTTTTTTAAGTTCTTAAAGTTTTCTTCTTTTTCAATTTGATTGTATTTTGAGTAATTTTTTAGGTTAAAATTAAAAATTGATAGGGAAAAGATATGAAGTTGTGTATTAAATCTTATATGAAAGTACTCATTCGAGGAGATAAAAATCGATAGTCAAATATTTGAATAAATCTAAAATATATGGTATAAAAAAGGTAAATAACCAAAAAAAAAAAAAAAATCAGAGAGGGAAAAAAAGGGGGAAAAAATTGGGGTCCCATGCCATATGGGCGCTTGATTACTGACTAGAGCTTGTGTCTGTCTGTCCGTTGTGCGTGTGAAAGCCCCCCACACCAATTTTTTTGTTTTCCTTAACTCCAAAAAAAGATGACTTGTCTTTGTCACTAAAAAACTTTGCTGTTGCAATTAGACCCTACACTTGTTTATCACCAGAAAACAATGACTTTGCACCAACTCCATATACAAGTTATTATCCCCCTTCCAATATGTGATATGTATACATATGATATATATATATATATATATATATATAAAACATTATACACACTTTAATATTTCTCATGAGTATACATCAAGTCTTCTTTGATCTAACAATGTCCATCTATAGATCTCTTCCTGTCCAATAATAATATCTTTCTTCATCAACGTTATTATTCACCACCCTTCTAATTAAGCCTAGCTAGCTCTGTCTCTCTTCTCTTAGATATATATATATAAATATATATTTCTCCCTCTCTGTCTCTAACACACACATACGCATTTGATCATCTAATAAGCATATCATATCATGAAGAAGATCAACTTGTTATTAAGGAAGTGCAAGAGCTTGTCTAGGCAGCTAGCGAGATCTTCATCATATAGCAACTTGAGGTCCAAATCCACGAGAGAAGACTTGTGGGTCGGTCAGGATGAATATTGTGATCACCAAGAAGAACAAGAACAGCATCAGAAGAGCGTGACGATCTTCGTCGGGAGCGCCAAAAAGCGCTACGTGATTAGTACTAAGTACTTGAGCCATCCGTTGTTGGAAGCCCTAATAGACAAGTCCAAGCAATCAAAGGGCTCGTCAGGACATAACAATATTGATAATCATGATCATAATAACAACAACCTTTTGGTCATTAAATGTGAGGTTGTTCTCTTTGATCATCTTTTGTGGATGTTGGAAAATGCAGATCCAGTTAGTCTTGGTTCCGAATCCTTGGAGGAACTAGCCGCTCTCTATGCCTTTTGAAAGTTTACGAGCCCGTTGGGCTTATAGGTTCGAACCTATCTGTGCTCATGAAAATCTAAATTTTCGTTTAAACCTATGACTGTACCATGCTTATTTGGTTTGTATCAAATATTAGGACAGTATTATATTGATTTTTGTGACATATTATCAATATGTTGACGTTTGTTAATGGGGTTATGGGATGTGTTTATTATGTATAATTCTTGATTAATTTTTGTAATTGATTTCTGATCTCGATCTACTGTTGTCCTGCTAGTTACTCGTGAATTTTTTTTTCCTTCTTTTATGGGGATATAAGAGTTCTTAGCTAGGTGAATATATGCCATAAAACTTAAGGTATATATTCATGTGGAGTTATGCTTATATGTAATAATATGTGTATGAAGTTCATTAATCGTGTAATATTATATATTCCTGATCCTCGACGATGAATAAAGTTCTATATGTAGGTTTCCATGTAATTAATTTGTTGAAATTTTCAAGGCTGATGCATATAAAATCAGTGGTATTTTGACAGCTTTTAAATTGAATTTCGCTTTTTCCACCAAAAAATTGACTTTCAATTCATACTAAGTTAAAATAGTAGAATGCTTTGCTTTGGTTAGTTGCCCGCATATCTTGGCCTATAGGCTATATATATCAATCAGATATTCAAAGTTGATATTTGGGTTAGCACTAGTTTTTTCTTCTTTTTTTTAGACAATCGCCATAACATTTCCGTTAAATCTATAAAAATAATTAGTCTCAAAAATATTATTTATACATCTTAAGTAAGCAAAAGGAAGAATTTATACTCCCTTGAATCAATTTGGTCATCTAAAAGATGAAATTCGGAAACTGTAAACTTTAAACTTAGATAAATTTGGTAAACTTCTTTTTTCCTTTTTCCTCCTTCTCAATTGCTGTTGGAAACAAACAAAGAGTTTATAAATTGGATTTTTTTTTCATAAACTATGTTCATTGTAATTATTATTTTACAATCATTTAAATTTTTGGGTGGTGGATAATTTTATTCATTTTCATCGATACAGATACGCATTGTAAAATTTGACAAAGCCTCGCTCTCAATAGACAGTACTCCAGTGCTCCACCTTTCAATTTCTCGCCTTCTTCTCTGCATCCATTTAACTTTTATATATATATATATATATATATATATATATATATAAAGAATGAAGGCCCCCAATTGAAGGCTTCTAATTAATTATATTTACTTTACATTAAATTAGAAAAAAAACTAAAAGTTTGGTATTGGCTTTTTGTTTTGAAGATCTCATGCATAGAAGTGGAAACTTGTGCACACAAATAAGGTGCTTCAAGAAAAGAACAATTATCAGTTTATTTTAACATACATTAAATATTTTCTTGTATTAATTTCAAACTGCACTCTCACTCTGTTGTAAAATTCTAGTTAATTTCACACCTTTAGTCCTTAATATTGTTTTGAATTTGTCTATTATGAGAAGTTCGGCCTTGTTTCGTTTTAAACTAACTGATTCTTTTTTTTGTTTATCAAGTACAATAAACGTTAAAAAATACTTTGATTTTTTTTTTTTACTTGTAGACAGGTATTTTTTTTAATCTACAAGAAACCTTCAAAAAAGACTCCGATATTATTTTTTGAGATGTTTCGCGGCAGCTCCGTTGTTTCTTGTTATTTTATTTTGTGTTAGGTTAATTACTAGGCTTTTAGAGCTATGTTATTACACCTTTGTATTTTTAATTGAAAAATTTTTATGAATGTGATTTTTTAAAACATACTTTTTTATAAATACACGTATAATTGAAACTTATTATGCCACTAAAACTATTTAGCGAGATAGACGAAAAAAATAAAGAAGAAAAGAGAATTGAGCGAGTAAAATTGACAGATATGTGACTAAACTAATAAGATAAGAGGCGAAATTAATTTTACAAAAGGAAAAAAATCTTGTTTGTTATTTTTTTGGATTTTTGAAAATGTTTTTACATGCTTTTTGAGGCAAAAAATTTTAAAAACACTCTCAGCATAATTTTCTAAAAATTCTCAATTTTTAAAATAAAACCATTTTCGCCTATTTTAAAAATACTACCAAACAGACTTATATAATTTTTGTAAAATTTTATATACAAAAATTATGAGAAGGGCAAGCGTCTACCCTCATGTTTATATGGATCCGCTCTATCGTGTATTTTGCTATGAGATCAAAATGGGATACAAGATGCATGAAAGAAACTATTGTTTTTGTTCATTTTGAATACATTTGATTATTTTATAATTTAATAATTAATGAAACGAGATGTAGGATTTAAGTAACAGAAAGAGAATGTAAAGAAGAAAGATTTGAATCAAATTTTATCAAAAGAAGAAACACAAAGAGGGACCAAATAAAAGTAATAGAAATCGAGAGGTCAAAGATTAAATGTATGGGATTTGCTCCCAAAACTCTCTCACATCTCTAAAGGGAAGAGTTGATGATGGGACAGAAGGGACCTTTTTTCATTTTAAGAAATTCTAGAAACAGATTTTAGAGAGAATTTATTGAAATAGAAATTGTTTTAAGTGGAAAAATCTTTGATTGTCCTGCATTGCTTAGACAGCCTCTCATTCTTCTCCAAGTAGTTTTTTTATAAAAGTGGTAGGCCTGCTTAAATCCTCGTTTGATAAATTGATTATCAAATTATTAACCGTAGAAGTGTCCATAAAATGGCATATAGTTTCTTTTTCGGTAACACTGTCTGGCCCAAGACAGAGAGAAAAACTGCATGAGCTATTCGTATTTAGTTCAGATGTGAAGATAAAAATATAACAATTGCTATATCAATATATATATATATATATATATATATATATTCAATAATACTCTCCCATGAATTAGCTAGTGCCTGATTGATATGAGTTATGTCAGCTTAATAATACTTTGGAGTGTACTCTTCTACTATATATTCGATAATACTATTAATAACCAAAAAAAAAAAACTAACAAATAAGTTATAAAAAAACGTTTAACAAATCGAGAATCGACGAGAGATAAGCAAACATATAAATTGGATAAGGAAAAAAAAGAAAGAAACAAAGACAACCGTATAACCGCAGTGACATAAGAAGCAACAACTGGTAAAAGTAAAACAACATGATAGATTAGCGATTATATATATATATATATATAAAAGAGAAAAAACTCAATAGCTTAATGGAGACAAAATTGTTGAGAATAAAAAAAAATTATGAACACACAAAGTTTATAATGGCTCATATCTATGAGAACTATATCAACTTCAATCGCTGTAGAATAATTCACTATAATAATAAAGTTTCCAATGAGAAAAATAGAACTCTCTTTGAAGAATTTTTCTCTAGCCTTTTTTTTTATTAAAATTTTCTGAGTTATACCACACAATAGCACAATCTATCTATTTATACGTTTTTCAAGAATGGGTAACAAAAAACGCAAGTTTCCTAGCGTCAAACCTTGGATGCACGCGGCTGCACCCGTCAGCTGGCACGACTGTGCAAGCTTTCTCCTCACACTATGAACATTTTCCGTCTCGTGCGGCAGGAGTTGCTTCTCAGGGCACCCGTGCGGGGCTCTACCTCACCACCCGACTGCGCTCCCCCTCCTTGCGCTGGGGCTCTCAACCTCCAACGTGCATCTTTCTTGTTTTTTCTCCTTTTCTGGCACTTTTGTAGTAAAATTTTGTGCCTTTCCTCCCTTTTCAACTCCCACAGCGTGACTTTACCGCAAAAGTCGATCCTCACAATATCCTGATGATATTCTGAAAGATGTTGGATTTAGTTTTATACAAAAAAAGAAATCAGAACAATAAGTGAAACAACAAAAGAGAGTCGAGAGATAAAGGATTACATAAAGGAAAACAACAGGTGAAAGGAAACACCAAAAAACAGAAAAACGACAATATTTACAGAAAAGTGACAAGACCGTAGGAAACAAGTGGATGAAAACGACAACCACTTGGTGATCAAAAAGGCAAACCAAAAGGCAAAAAATGTTAAAATTGGAGACGAAGATAAGTTTTACCGTTGTAGCTCATCATATAAAACACGACAAATATAGATGTTGTAGGCATAGCCCCGGCGTCTGCCTCCACTTAAAAAAGAATTTGAATCTCTCATTCAAAAAAATATAAAGCTAAATAATTAGTACGAAAACTATTATAATTGTACAATGCAATATTATTTTGTGCTAAATATAACTTACATTATAATTTGCATCAAATATGACAAAAAAAAGTATATTATGTGAATTTTGACACTTGATTGTTATTGGCAGGTCTATTGATTTTTCTTTTTATAAATTGTCATTTTTAGGTTATTTTAACATAAATGTTACTTTCATAAGTTCTAAATTTTAAGACAATAATTATCATTAAAAAAAGACAATATTTGAAATAAAAAATGTTTAAAAACACCACCAATGTTAAGCATCATAACTAATAATAAATTAGACTTGCTTATTATTCTGTGGTATGTAGCACTGTTACCTTAAAAGACAGAGCCATAAGCTGTACTAATAAGTATTCAATGAAAACAAATCATATGTAGTCATTCTTGCAAAAATGGAATGCAAATTGTTTAGAAACAAACTACCAAAGAGGTTCAATACATTCCATTTTCATCCGTTTATTTTACCCTTCTATGCAATCTAAAACAAAATGTTGAAACATCAACAATCTCACACTCTCAAACTGGTGGAGGTAGATGTATTTCTGTCAACTAGTGAAAATCTCAGTGGCTGATCAACATTGTAATCACACGGCTGAAAAGAGAGAACTCTATGTTCTTTCCATGAAGACGTCCACACCATAAAATATAATGCTCTGCCAACTCATCTCTCTTCCCCAAATGTAATAAAGTCAAAAAAAAAAAAAAAAAAAAGTTCATAAAAGTGAAATGTAATAAGCAAGTGCTTGCTTTTAATCAAAAGCAGGCAACTTTCGCTTTCATGGGTTTTCAGAGGAACAGCCACTCTGTCGCGTATAGCACATTTCAGGTGGTTTTCGTATTCACTTAGTCAACTTTTGAGCAGATTCATCAGATTAACAGATTCTTTTTTTTTTTTTTTTTCTTTTCTTTTTTTCATGACTAGGTACATGGGTTTATTCTCTTTGTGCCACCACACTAGTGAATGATAGTGAGAAATTTTTTTAAGTTGTTAGCGTTTTGGTACTTTGTATTTAAAAAAAAATCGTATTGGTATTATATTGTTTAGAAAATATTAAAATGATACGCTGTAGTTTTTGAAAATATTATTTTGATATCCTTAGTCTATGTTTTATAATATGAAATTTTCAACTTATCTTTTGATTAATTAGTCTCAAATTATTTTGTGAAAACTTAAAAAAAAATACAAATAATGCCAAAAAATAAATGTCTATATATATACTTTTTCATTAATAAGTTTTATTTATTTTTTTAATTTTCATAATAGTCTTATAGAATTAATTTGAGATTGATTAATAAAAAATAAAAAATAAATAAAAAACAAATACTTATTAATATGATTTTTTTGTTCCAACACATGATATCAAAAGAATAATATATACATATTTTTTAATTGAGGTGGGTTGAGTCTGTTTTGGTACCACAAACGAAGGTGATTTTTTTTTTTTTTTTTTTTTTTTTGTGTGAAAAGAGTGTTTTGGGTGGATTTTTGAAAAGTTGTTGCTCTACGAGGAAAGCAAACAATGTCTACATATATTCTCTTCTCCACCACTTGGGACTACTGATTACACTTGTCAGTACGGTTCTTCAACTTAGTCATTTTCTTTGACCATTTACAGATTTGTTATTATTTTTTCTTTTATTGCGTAAGAAATAGTCTACAACTTTGCTTATGCGCTTTTGTGGGTTTTCTTTGTTCTTGTCGTTTGTTGTCTTGGGCTGAAGTGAATTAATTCCCTTGGTCAGATACCCACTACATGTTGCTTACTTTCACATTTGGTGGAAAAGTTGTTTCACGTCTGTTCATAATTTTTTAAGTGTATGGCATAACTTCCTAGTACCAAACAACCAATCATATTTAAATTCAAAAAAAAAAAACGACAAATAAAATGGGAAGTGAAACAACAAATAATAATATTTTCCTCTCAAAATATTAGATATTTGTTTTAATTTTTCTCTAGTATAATAGCCTTTTTCATAATTTAAACAAAAAATTAGTTGGCATCTTGTTTTTATAGTTCTAATCATGTTCTTAACAAACTATAAAAATCGCTCCTGAGTGTTATGGAGATTATATTAAAATAAAAAAATAAAAAATATTTGAAACAGAGCCTTGTTAGCTAAAGTAGCATTTGCTTCTTACTCTTTGTTTCCCCCCAAAATGATTTTCAGAGATTAATTTTGCAAATAGCGGCAAGGTTAGGTTCTAACAAAAAATTCTGAAAAAATAAAGCAATGTTGATCATTCTGTGTGATAATGACAAGTTTTAAGGACAAGAATATCTAGTGTAATTAGTAGATAAGATCTCTGTCAGAAGTCCAGAACTGCAAAACAAGTGCCAAATTCCTTTGGCTCAAATCCCAAAAAGGAACACAGAGTCAAACAAATGTCAGCAAAACATTTCAATCAGTCGGCTATGAATTAGACCTTTTCACGCTTTCCATGAACCTGACCACACCATATAAATTTCTGAATCATAAACTATTTTCCCACTTCTTCCATGTCCTTTTGTTTTTTTTTTTTTTCTCATTTTTTATATTTGTTTTTTACAATCTCCTCCCCACATACAATAAAGAGCTCATAAAACTATAAAATAATTTCACCTGCCTCACTTTACCCCCATTTATATTGCAGAAATGCAACTTAGGCTTTGATTGGGTTTTCCACAGTAACGGCCACTCTGCTCCCTCCAGCGCAGGATTGTAATCACTCCCAACTTTTGATTTTTTTGAACCCACCAAAAAAAATAGTGTTTTTTTAACTTGAAAATTGACTACATGGGATTATGGGTCTGTCTCTTCTCCTCTTCTCTTCACTCTTGGCAGTGAGGTTCCTCTAACAAAACCCATAAACATTTTTCTCTTTCATTCCTGATCATCTGTGAGTTTTCCTCTCCTTACTTCTTGTTCTTGATGTTTTATAATTTTTATTATAATTTGACTTAAAAAGGTGAAAACTTTATTTTGTTTTGTATGTGAAAATTTTTACTTCTTTGCTTTCTGGGATTTTTTCTGTTCTTATTGCCATGTAGAGTGGAGCTTTTTTTTTTTTCTTTTTCTTTTCAAGGGTGCTACATAATTTTGCTTCCATGAATTTCCTTGTTATGAACTAGTGGGTGTGTAAATAACGAAGGAAAAAGCTTGAAGATTTCCTATCAAGTTCTTACATTTATTTTTGTTGTTTGTGAAAAGATCGTTAAACTGTTTGGGTTCTAGGGTAGAAGACTAGTTCCAACCTTGTGGTCTGATCTTAGTGAGCTTCTTTTTGTGTTTGGTTGGTGGGAAATTAGTGGAAAACTAAAGACATGTTAAAACTTTGTAGTTACTTGAGTTGTGTCTTCTTCTTCTTTTTTTTTTTCTGGGGTTGATAATGAATTTGCAAAGCTAATTTGAGATGACCTGTTTTCCTTTTTTTTTTTTCCTGCGGGGGTGGGGTCATTTCCTTGGAAACTGAACAAAGTTTGGGTTTTTTGGTTCGCTAGTCGTTGAATTTGTCAAAAGTAGCCACTTGGGACTTTAAAGTGCGGCATTATGTTCTGGTTTACAGTGGAAAACATCATAATTATGTCAATTTTAAGTGTACTAATTCCGTTGTTACTTTTAGGGAGATTTTGCATTATCGATTTTGTGTTTTTCGATTCACGTTTTTAAAGGTCCAAATTCTTCCTTTTTCTCTAAAAGCAAAGCTTGTTGTTACTCCATAACTCACAGTTTTTTTGGGATTGTGGGTCCATAAGATATCAATTTGTCACTAATCTAAAATTTTTTTATGTTCTGTCAAAAAAGCATAAAATGTTATGTCCTTATTTGCTTTACTTGAAATTAATCTAAAATATTTTTATGTTCTGTCAAAAAAGCATAAAATATCATGTTCTTATTTGCTTTACTTGAAATTTTATCTTTGATAAAGCACTGTTATTAGCACGGTAATTCAAAATCTTTGACAGAACTTTGTATGTTTTTGCTAACGCTATTTAGTTCATTAGCTACTTAATGGCTATAATATGATCACGTGAGCTCTGTTCTTCATTATTCTGATAAGGTCCACATGAATTTTTTTTTTTTTTTTCACTTCATATGTCTTGATTTAGGTGGATTAAAAGATGGACCCGACCAGACTTAATTCAAGGATTCGTTCGATTCCATCAGAGGAGTCAGCTTTGGACCTCGAGAGGAACTGTTGCAACCACTCTAGTTTGCCTTCTCTAAGTCCGCCAACACTTCAGCCCTTTGCGTCAGCCGGACAACATTGTGAGAGTAATGCTGCTAAATTCTCGTGGCCAACCCGATTCAACAACGATGCAGAAGAGAGGGCGAACTATTTTGCAAATCTACAGAAGGGGGTCCTGCCCGAAACTCTTGGCCACTTGCCAAAAGGTCAGCAAGCGACCTCATTGCTTGAACTCATGACTATAAGGGCATTTCATAGCAAGATCTTGCGCTGTTACAGCCTGGGAACGGCAATCGGGTTTCGCATTCGTCGGGGCGAGTTGACAGACATACCCGCTATTCTTGTCTTTGTTTCCAGAAAAGTGCACAAGCAATGGCTCAGTCCCATCCAATGTCTACCAACTGCGTTAGAGGTTAGACCATCTCCATTACAAATGCTAAGGGTAATGTTAATGCTATATTTAGCACCAAAAATGTGAAAATGGCATATTTCTATGTGTTGTTTCTTATTGTACTCTTAATGCATAATTTTATTTCAAATGCTATATCACTCTGTCATAATCATTAAGCTTTGAGTTGATTTTTCTACTCAAATGCTAAAATTTAGCATTGACGCACTAATTTAGCACTGCGTTGGAGGTGTGCTTTGGAAGAGAAAAGTACTGAAGCATTGAAACTTATCGATGTTATCCATCTTAGTTTACGGAAAAGGTTGATACTTATTGTTTAATCAGGGTCCAGGAGGTGTGTGGTGTGATGTGGATGTTGTAGAGTTCTCATATTTTGGTGCCCCTGAGCCTGCTCCCAAAGAACAGTTATACACAGAAATCGTAGATGACTTGCGTGGAGGTGATCCATGCATTGGCTCAGGTTCTCAGGTTTCATGAAGTCCCCTCTGAACCTTCTTTCTTTCTTTGTTGCTCATCTCTTATTACTATCATATTTTTCACTACATGTTCTAATGATCTCTTCATTAATAGCAGGTTTTGATTCTATGTTGAACTAAAGTATAGCATCTACTAGAGATTTATGCTAGTGTTGCAACCTAATGTATCATACTATCTTTGTCAGGTGGCAAGCCAGGAGACATATGGAACATTGGGGGCTATTGTGAGAAGCCAAACAGGCAATCGACAAGTCGGTTTCCTCACAAATCGGCATGTCGCCGTTGACTTGGACTACCCGAACCAGAAGATGTTTCACCCTCTGCCTCCAACACTTGGACCTGGAGTGTATCTGGGCGCTGTTGAGAGAGCTACCTCGTTTATCACTGACGAGCTTTGGTATGGCATCTTTGCTGGAATGAACCCAGGTATGATACGGGCTTTTGGATTGCAGTTAGATTCAAATTTATCTGCATGGTTTTATTTGCTTAATGTTAGTTTTCAAGGGTAATACGGGTTCATTCTACATTAGCTCTTTGTTAAGGATACTTGAATAAAAATTCTACACATTTATTCTAAGGTAATTGGACTTGAGCTTGAAAACCAAAGTCTTTGTACCACATTAAACAAACAGGATTGTTTGACCATTGGATCTAATCAAAATCACATTAATATAAAAGAATATGCATGAAAGATAGTTTCTATTGCAAATCTGACAGCTGAAAAACAGAGACGTACCAACAATGTATCTTTTCAAGTCCTAGCATAAAAATCTCCAAACAATAAAGAATTGCTTTTGAAATCCAAACAATATAGCAACTCAATGACTGTTTGAGGCTGAGGCGTCAGCCAATTATTTGCAGTCAAAAAAAACTAAAAGACCAAATCCACTAATCAGCTTTAATCTTCTATGGATGAAAGATTGGGAAATCAGATTTTACATCTCTTTAGTCTCACCCTTTCGGCCCAGCTTAAGCCAAAGAACTTGGCATTTTTTCTTGTGTGGAGATGCCTTTTTAAGTTGTAGATACTCTTTTCCGATTTTTCCTCATACTTTAGTCTTCCGTTACCATGTATTTTCATGCTCGATGGTTTCTTTCGACCCAAAAGTTCTTGGTGGAATAACGTCTCAATAACCTTACGATTCATGCAATTTCTTGCTCTTGCAGAGACATTTGTGAGGGCAGATGGCGCGTTCATTCCTTTCGCCGATGATTTCGACATGTCGACCGTTACTACATCTGTGAAAGGTGTGGGCGAGATAGGTCTTGTCAAAAAAATAGACTTGCAATCTCCAATTGGTAGCCTCATTGGGAAGCATGTGATGAAGGTCGGAAGAAGCTCTGGCTTGACTACAGGAACCGTCTTGGCCTACGCCCTTGAGTACAACGACGAGAAAGGAATCTGCTTCCTAACCGATTTTCTTGTCGTGGGTGAGAACCAGCAGACATTTGATCTTGAAGGAGATAGTGGGAGCCTCATAATACTGAAAGGTGAGAATGGTGAGAAACCAAGGCCAATTGGGATCATATGGGGCGGAACTGCTAACCGAGGGCGGCTCAAATTGAAAATTGGCCAACCTCCAGAGAATTGGACAAGTGGAGTTGATCTCGGCCGGCTTCTAAATCTCCTCGAGCTTGACCTCATCATAACTGATGAAGGGCTTAAAGGTTTGCGCTAATCTAGAATGTCTCGTTTGATTAAAATTGGACTTTGTGAGGGTTTGGGCTGCCATCTTAAAAGCTCAATCTATTAAGCGGGATGGTCCAATATCCTTATAAGTAGGTATTTGTTGTTTTATTAAGTGATGGGCGACTCAGATTTATTTTACCTTTTACTTCTTATGTCGGTTTTTAATATTTTACCATATCTGCATGTTTGAAATGTTCATTATACATAACGTCATTCTTTGTTGATATTATATGCAGCGGCAGTGCAAGAACAGAGGGCTGCCTCGGCAACAGCAATCGGGTCGACCGTCGGTGATTCCTCAACCCCGGATGGAATCCTTCCAAAAGAGAAAACAGATGAGAAGTTTGAGTCATTGGGTCTCCAAATTCCACACATTCCTAATTTAGAAGTCGAACCTAGCAGCCCGGCAAGGAATCATTTCCTGGTAGAGCCGAAGTTTAACCTGGAAGAAGATGCATCCGAGGCACTCCCCAGCGTTGAACATCAGTTCATCCCAAGCTTCATCAGGCGGTCCCCGCTACATCAGAACAGCCTGAAGGAAAGAGCAGCTTCTGAGAATCTTTCGTCGTTGAGAAACGGCTGCGGAGAAGACATCTTTGTATCCTTGCAGCTGGGGGACAATGAGGCCAAGAGGAGGCGTTCAGATGCTTCTACTAGTGCTGAAGAACAACCAAAATGAATTTTTGTTTTTCTTTTTTGGTACCCCATTTTGCACATGAATGATGATGCTTTTTTTTTTTTAGAGGAAACACATGGATGATGATGATGTTGATACTCTGTTGTAACTTTCTAACCATCACCGTTGAACCATATATTATTGTAAGTTGAAATTTTGGCTCAAAACAAAGAGCTGTGCAAGTGGACTACAGAAGGAAACTAGTTAGCGGAATACTAGCGTTGCTTCTTTAATCCAAAGCCGAAGTGTGAAATATTTAACTGTAACTTTAATTTATCCTACAATAACAACGTCTATTCTGGGAAAATAAACGGCATGTTGTCTTCTTGAAAATAATAACAATAATAATAGTGAAAGACGAAAAGTTTGTGTCATTCTATTATAATGTCAACTTCGTCTTTATACATTATTCTATTCGAGGGTATTATCTTTGATGTATTGTATATTTTAATGGATTTTTTTAAAAAGTTTTTTCTTCATTTTTATCGGGGTCTTTTTCCACGTTGTTGTCGTTTTCTTTTATGTCGTTTTAGATATTTCCCTCGATGTTATTGAGGTTTGATCGTTATTTATGCATCAATTTTGAATCAATCTGTTTTTGAGGTTCTTGTCGTTTTCTGGGTTATTGTTATTTCTTCGCTCCAGATTGTTCGCGTTTTACTTCTCGTTTTTTAATTAATGTCGTTTCTGAGGTTATTGTTGTTCAAATTTTTGCGTTGTTTTCCAATTTCGTGTCGTTGTTTCGATAAATGTTTTATTGGTCTTTGTGTCGTTTCCAAGTAAATGTCACTCTTAAGGTTTTGTCGTTTTTAACGTATGTCAATCATGGTAATGTCGTTTGCTTTCTATGTAGAAAATTCTCCATCGGTGATAAACGTGGGACAAATAAGTATTTTGCTTGGCAACATCCTTCGATATGATTCAAATCAGTGTAAAGTTTTCATATGCTTCAAAATTTTTTTTCTAACTATATAGTTTCAACTGATTTCTTAAACACACTCAACAAAACCAAAAAGTAATATAATCTGCTTAGAAAAGCAGTTAAATTTATGACTCAAGTTTTTTTTTTGTTTAAATTTTATGAAAAGAAATACTTAACGAAAATGGTTGAGACCTTAAAAAAGGATTGAAACCGTAAGTACAAGCACTTGATGCATAGTAGGAAAGTTCACTTAGAGAAAAGGAAAAGAAAATCATAATAGGAAAAATTGACAAGATTATATTTTAACAACATGCCAATAGAAAACAGTTAAAAATACTATCTAAATTAATGGAGACATGAAACTTGGACTAGAAGGGGACAAGACTGCATGAATATTATATATAAGGTAATAAGGGTTGTCTGTTCTAAGTTTTGTTATGGTTCTAGAAAACGACAATATTCCAACTTTAATTTAGCCTCCAATTTGTCATGATTCCAACAAACAAACAATGTAAAGCTCTTAGTAGTTATAGTAAAAAACAATAAATTATTACAGTATAAAGCTCTCACATACTACAGTTTTTAAATCAATATTTTGAGTTCCAATCATTCTGTCACATGCGAAAAGAATAGCCGGAGAAACAACAACAATACACAAAATAACATCACGATGAAAACAACAGCCGATGAGAAACACCAAGCAGCATGGACATGAAAACATATGTCACAACAACTTCCAAACCGATTAACCTTTACATTATTGGAAGAAAGATGCATATTGAAAAATCTTGACTTTCAAAATTTAATTAATAATTGTTCATCCTAAATGTCAAAAAAATTGATTCAAAACTTTCCTTATATGTCATATATTTAATGGGATGTTTGACATATTGGTTTGAACTAATACATTGGTTCAAGTATTATAGTGTATGAAGTTTTATATTGTTGCTGTTTTTTGCTTTATATTATTTTTGATTGAAATTAAACCAATTATGTATATTTTGTTCTGCTAAATATTATTTCATAGCACTGTGCTTATGGCTAATGATCTTCGTATGGAGACATGCATGATGAGTTGCATACTTAAGAACCGAACGTCGTTTTTCAATCTTCTGAATGCAGCAGAGTTGGAGTACTGCTGTTTCCATGTTTAATGTCGTTTGGTCTCAGTATCGTTTCTATGCCAGTGTCGTTTCTTCTGTTGGCAACAAACGACATTGCGGTCTCTTTGGTTTACATGTCTTTATGCTTTTAATGTCGTTTTTGTCTTTGCGTTATTTTTGTATCAGCCTGGTTGCTCAATTAGCAAAAAAACGACATGTGGTTTAATTGGGTTTACACTTAAATGTGCCTTAATTAATATCACACACTTATTTAATTAGACATTTTACCTCTTATAGTGCCCACTATTCTTAAAAACCTGTAAAACGAAACATTTTTAAAAACATTTTAAAATAAATCATATGTTTTAAAAATTTATGATAAATACTTACTACGCAAATAAATTAATTAATTAATTATTTATACTTCAAAGAAGTACATAAAGTATTTTCAGTATAAATAAAAATTGTTTATCCTGAAAATAAAGTGGCGAATAAATTTATTTTTAGAAGTCATTTACTACAATTGATATTGAAAAAGCGTTATTTACTTCAATTTCCGTAAAATATTTTCTGAGAGGATTTCCTCTCTCTCTAAAGTGACCGCTCGTTCGTTCGATCGTAGGAGGGGGTTTATCTAGGGTTCCTGACTCTCCCTGGTAGTAATCAATCCTCGCACCACAACCTTTACCATAGCCATGGCGAAGCCAAGCCGAGGCCGTCGCTCGCTGTCCGGCTCCATTTCCGGCTCCTCCTCGCGCTCTCGCTCCCGCTCCTACTCCGGCTCCGACTCTCACTCCAGCTCGCCTTCTCGCTCTCGCTCCCTCTCGCGCTCGCGATCTCTCTCCAGGTCCTTCTCCTCCAGTTCCTCTCCCTCTCGCAGCGTCAGCTCCCGGAGCCGAAGCCCCCCTCCGTCTAAGAAAAGGTTTCTTCCTCCTCTTCTCACGCTTTTGTCCTTCGTTTAGGGTTTCGCTTGGGTTGGAATTTGGAAATTTTTTTTTATTTTTCTTTGTTTGATGATGGAAAAATGGGAAATTTATGCAATGAATAATTTGGATGATTTCTCGAATTGTTCTATTCTGTTCTTTGTTTTTTTATCATAAAAAGGGAATTTTCAATTAGGATTATCTTAATTTCATGGTTTTGATTATAATGGTTTTTTGAAAGAGTTTCAATTGTAGGATTCTGGGAAACAAATCGGTAATGATGCGTACTAACTGTTATATGTTTCGCAAGAATACTGTTAATTTTTGTGTAAATTGTGCAAAATTTGATGGTGCCTTTATGTCTATTTATTGTAAGTTTGTTAAAATGCATTTTCTTTTCCTATGAACTTATACGACTTCAGGTGTAAAGATGCAAACTTTAACTTTTTTTTTTTTTGTTCTTTCGGTGTAATTGTGGCTTCTGCATTGCATTTTGTTCACAACTCATCGCGATTTCAAATATGTCTTTTGCAGTCCTGGTGAAGCCGTTCGGCGTGGTCGCTCCCCCCCACCTCAGTCTAAAAGGACTTCTCCACCCCCAAGGTAAGATCTGCATGCTTCAATCTGCTAGAGTTCTTAAACTCTTTGCTCGGTGGTTTCTCCCTCAAGGACATCATATCTATGTTTCTGACTACATTTTGTAATTGTTGCATTGTAACGTCCGCAATGAATTTCAGGAAAGCCTCTCCTATTCATCAGTCACTAGTTCTTCATATTGATGCTCTCACTCGGAATGTGCACGAAGGCCATCTGCGAGAAATTTTTAGTATGTTTTTATTCTTATCTCTTGGTGTAAATTATTATGATGGTTATATTGATTACTATTGCCTCTACTGGTGGCAGTTTGAGGTTTGATTTCCCTATAACCATAATTTCCCATCTATATTATTTGAATATACATGCGATATGGGTGATTCTTTACTTTCAATTTTCGTTTTTTCCCTTCTTTGAAGGACTCTTGGTTCTCCTAGACTTTCAACTTCCAGCTTTTTAAGAGAGATTTTTTTTGTTCTTTTCCTCTTCTCTTTTTGGGATAAAGGCATGTCATTTGTTGGAAAACTGATTGACAAAACCTTACCATCCATATTGTGAACTTGATTAATTCTTAGCTGTAAAGCAAACAAGGTGGGTATTACTGCAAATTTTGAAGGATAATGTATGATGGGTTATTTATCTTTTTATAGCTTGTATTTTAGGTTTATTCAAACATTATACCTCCGATTTTTTATCTCATCGAATGTATACGTTCAGATTAGATTTAATATACAGATTTATACTTTTCTCAATCAATCTTTAATTTTGACCTAAGAAGTTTTCCAAAGTACCTTCAATTTTGAAAAATAAAAGAACTTTAATAACTTCAAAAAAGTTTATGCTAAGGGTTCAAAAAGGTATAGAATACCCTCAAAATGGGGGTTTTGTGTATTTTTGTTTTTATTTTGTTTTTCTTTTTTTGAGAGATCTAATCATTTTTGCCTTTATTTAAGGATAATTTGGTCATTTTAAAGGTGAAAATCAACTGTTGAGTAGGGTAAGATATAGATTTGTGTATTAAATCTAACCTAAAGGTATATATTTGATAAGATAAAAAAACTGAAGGTATAGTTTTTGAATAACCTTAAAATATAAGGTATACAAGATAAATATCCCATGTATGATTGCAGTGGATTTTTCTCTATACTGTATTGCTTTTTTAACGATCTTTTCCATGACTATATAGGTAACTTTGGGGAGGTTGTGAATGTAGAGCTTGCAATGGATCGTACTGTAAGTTCAGACTATATGTTATATTTTACTTGGTTTAGGTCTTCTCCCTATGCAATCATTTGAAATCTAATTTGCGTTGTCTTGAAGGTCAATCTTCCAAAAGGATATGGATATGTTGAGTTCAAGACAAGAGCTGATGCAGAAAAAGCACAATTGCACATGGATGGCGTAAGTTATCCTGAAATGTGGAACTATAGTCTACAGTATGAGCATAGCTGCATAACGAAAATGATGATACGCTTATTGCAGGCTCAAATAGATGGAAATGTAGTTCGAGCAAGGTTCACATTACCTCAAAGACAGAAGGTTTCACCACCTCCTAAGGCTGCTGCCCCTGCTCCAAAGAGAGACGCACCCAAAGCTGATAATCTCAGTGCTGATAAGGATGGACCGAAACGACCAAGGGAGTGTATGTTTTGATTGAGATATATAAGTTTATGATGGCTTACATGTGTTTTACTTGTTTTGTCAACCATACTAACCTGTAATCTTTACCTTTGATTCCAGCTTCACCTCGCCGGAAACCTCCACCATCACCACGAAGGAGATCCCCTATTGCTCGCAGAGGTGGGTCACCCAGACGGCTGCCTGATTCTCCTCCTCCACGTCGTCGTGGTGACTCTCCTCCTCCTCGCCGTCGACTAGAATCTCCCCACCGCCGTGGTGATACTCCACCTAGAAGAAGGGCTGCATCTCCTGGGAGAGGCCGTTCTCCATCCCCTCCACCAAGGCGTAGATCACCTCCTCCTAGGTATGCACATCCATCACAAGTTTTTGTCTTTAAAGACTTGGGTGAATTATTCTTCAACACTTACGAATAATAATCATCATTTTGGCAGGGGATCCCCACCTAGAAGGATTCGTGGCAGCCCTGTTCGTAGACGCTCCCCCCTTCCTCCAAGGCGGCGGTAACCATTTTAATTATGTTACTCAAACTTAATTTACAAATTAGTTATACTTTGTACGCAATTTATCCCGTGGTTTTCATCTCATTAGTATACTTGTTTTCTCTCAGTTCCCCTCCAAGACGGCCCCGTAGTCCTCCAAGGAGGTCTCCGCTTCGTAGACGTAGCCGCTCTCCAATTCGTAGGCCTGCTCGGTCACGATCAAGATCAATTTCGCCAAGAAGGTAATATTTGGATATCCAAGTCCCCTAAAGTTGTTTTTCCTATTTTAGAATCCTATATAATCATCTACCATTATTGAATTCTGTTTGTACTTGTAGTTCTTGTAATCTCATAATCTAACCTGCCTGCCATCGTTTTGTGTCTTCACAGAGGTCGAGGACCAGCTGGAAGGCGTGGGAGATCGTCATCTTCTGGATCACCTAGTCCACGGAAGGTTTGTCTTTGTTTGTTTATTTTACGAGAGAACTTGCTTGCTGGGAAGCTTTTAACTTGGTGCTCATTTCTTATTAAACAGGTTACCCGGAGAATATCTCGTAGTCCAAGACGGTAATGTTTCTGTAATAACTCTCTTTTATAATTTTCTTTTATTCTCTTGTAAAAATATGAAGACACCAAGCAGATGTATTACGTAGATGTTTTTGCGCGATACTATCGTCTCTAACTCATATTTTTATTGATATGAATCATGTTTATTATCGGTGGTTGAGATTCTAGTATTTTCTCTGAGCAAAATCTCTACTTATTTTAGGCCTTTGAGAGGGAGAAGCAGTAGCAACAGCTCTAGCAGCAGTTCACCACCAAGGAAGCCTTAGGAACCGACTCATCCTCGGTCCGGCCGTCCTGCTTTCTCCATATCATCGGCCATGAATGGTGTAATGTGAAAATTATTTTGAGAGGCAGCATATTCTTAGTTGATTCTCTAATTTAGTTGTTTTTGTATGAAAAAGCTAAACTGTACTCAGCAGAAGAGGCTTTTGTTGCTTCGTTTGTTTACTTCAAATCGTTTTCTTGGTCCCTATTGTTCTGATCAGAACTCAATTTGGAGTAAAGTGCGTTGACGCTGTTGCTTGAGTTGTAGTTGATATGATGCAAAAGAATTATGCTAGTCCATAGACATGATTTTCTAATTCTATGCATAGACATGAATTATGCTCAATTAGCAGGAATCAAAATCATTAAAATAATTATTATGTCATGTCAAACGTGAATATCCTTGTAATAATCACCATGTAATTTCGTTCCCAAAAAAAAAAAATCATGTAATCTTTTTTGAATGTTATTAACACTAATGGCCCTTAAAGTTTAACGTCTTTCAATTTTCGTTCTTGAAATTTATAAATCTTTATTTTATCTTTTGAAATTTTGAAACTTTTTATTTTGCCTTTGGATTTTAAAATTATCATTTTGTCTTTGAATTTTTTAATCTTTTCAATTTGTCTTCTATTTTTAGATTTTTTGTTGGAATAGATAGACTTAAGCATATGCGATTTGTATATGTATTACTTATAAAAGCAAAAATAAGATTTTATTATTTTTTAGTTCTTTATACGTTTGCATTCTTATTTAACTTTTTTTTATTTGTTTTTATTTGAGAAGGGTTTGCATATAATATATATATATATATATATTGTTTTGATATTATTTGTAGATATCTTCTCATTTGTGATAAGTAACCCATCTTTTTTAGTATTAAATTTTATATATTCTTGTATTAAAAATGAAAAAATAAATGTATAAACAAATTCTTCTTAGATGGGAGTCAAGCGTCAATTATGGAGGTTAAATATTTGCTATATATATGGGTACAAGCTAAGAACTTGTCTATCTCGCCAGGCCAATACTACACACAAGTAGTGTGGTGAATGAAGGACATGGTAAACCTGAAAGTCAAAGGCGTCAATTAATACTCCCGCCCTTGAGATGTGTTAAACTCAAAGTTCCCCACACACACCCAAAAAAAAGGACAAAAAAAAAAAAAAAAACACACTCAAATAGAAGGTAGGAAATAAGAATGGTTATAACATAACAATACTTTTAGCAAGCAATATTCAATATACCTCAAAATAAGTATGTAAAATTTATAGGTTAATTATATGATCATATTTCTTAATTTTAACTATTTCTCAATTGTCTTTTCATTCTTAGAAACTATAAAGACATTATTTGAATTTTAAAAACTTATTTCAATTTCTTCCTTGTGAGTAAAAAAAATTAGACAAAATAACATAACTCTTAAATAGTTATGATAACTATTTTATATATTAAAGACATTATAAAAATCCTAATATAAAACATCTAATTTCACAAAAAAATACATTAAGTTTTATTTCTTTTTAAATTTTAAAATGTTTTTTAAAAAAATTTTCTCAATAAGAAACATATGTTTAATAAACAAATTAGGTTTATTTAAGGGTATTTTTATATTATCCTCATGGTTTTTAATAAAAAAAAATCGATGAAGGATAAAATTGAAACAAGTTTTTCAAATTCAAAAGATATTTTTCTAGTTTCTAAAAACAGAGGGATAGATTGAAAAATAATGAAAATTAGAAAGTATAGTTATGTAATTAACCTTAAAATTTATTATGCCAATTCATTCCTATAAGTATAAATTTTTGCTTAGTTGACAGATTTAAATTATGTTGATTCGAAATATTTTGATTGTAGTTATATATTTTGAATTGTGCAATTTAAATTGCCGTCCAAATTGATGTTTGGATGCACATTTATAGTGTTGATATGAATAGCGAATAAAATTAGAATTTGTGTTTGTATAGATAGAAATTTTTTTTTTATTTATTAATGTTCATAATATTAAAAAATATGCAATATAGATCTTGATTTATTTCTCTGTTTGTTAAGAATGAAAAAATAATCGTTTTAATCAAATATAAAAAAAATGATATTTTTTTCCTTAAATATAGAAGTGAGAAAATTTGAAAAATAAAGTCCTTTCATTGTATATATTTTTTATCTGAATACTCAAAATTTAAACGAAGGAGAACTCCAAAAAAAAGAACTTAAAATCATATCGATCTGATCCTATTGATTTGAATTTGATGTATAACAAATAAACACTCTAAACAAAGACTCAGAATCACATTGATCCGATTCAAATGTCCGTTAATTTAAATTTTTTCTATACCTAACGAACATTTGAGCTACATTTGAACCCAACAAATTTGTCCGGTCCATAAAACAAATACATCAAACATGACGAAATTAAAAACCATTTTTATAGGGGTTAATTAGATGAACATTACTTTAAAGAGTTGAATATCAAATGCTTTACTTTGTAGAAAATTCCAAAATTCAGATAATAACTCGACTTCGGAAGAGTGCTGTATAGCCTAGTTAACACTATTTATAAGTAAACGAGGTAATAATAAGCGAACAAAAAAAAAGAAAAAAGGAGAGAAACTTGATAACGAGAAAATATCCTAATACATCAAATCCCTAATTGAATAAAAGACACAAACTAATTAAAATATGAGCCAAACATGTTAAAAAATATTTTAAACATTTAAAAAGTTATAAAATTTAAGATCTTTTTCTTAAAATTTGATATTTTATTTTAAAAGTTTTTATGTTTTCAATTCTATGAGATATTTTTCACAACTATGTAAACGTCATTACGTTTTACGAATTTTTTTAATTTATTAAATGAAATTGAAACAAATTTTTTAAATTTAAAGGTATTTTTATAGTTTATAAAAATAAAGGGATGAATCGAGAAATAGTTAAAACTAAAAAGTTTAATTATATAAATTTTTTTTTTAAGTGTAGTTAAGATTTGTTTTAATAATATTAATGATATCACATAAAAAAAATTTTAATTTTATTAATTATTAAAATATTTTATTTAATTATAACCCTTAGATTTATATAATATACTTGTAACCGATCTGATTATATATAGAGTAAATATCCTAGACTTCCTAAAAACAAAAAACAAAAAAATCCAAGACTCGTCACAGAAAGAGGAACCGAACCAACAAAAATGGCAGTGTCCCTTACCTCGTATCTCGCCGGCGCCGGCGAAGTCCGACAACCATGTTTTATCGAAGCTCCGAGGTTGTACCAAACTCCGACCAAGCTTTCTTCTCTCCGTTTGTCTCATCGCAAGTGCTTCTGGAAAAGCAAAACCATGTCTTTGAAGAATTCCACAAGAAAATTAATATTTTGCACTTCCCTTTCTGCTAATGGAAAAGAAGCCGAAGAAAATAGTTTCCTTCAGGTTCTATCTGTTTCTCTCTTTCAAAGTCTTCCATTTTGTAAATCTTATGTGATTTGTGGAATGGCCTGATTTTTTTTGTTTTTTGTTTTTGTTTTTGTTTTGTTTTGGTTTTTGGCGCAGAATGCGAGTGAAGATACAGATGAAATGTTCGATAAATTGCTTGACAGATATGGAAAAGTGGTGTTAGAAGAAACGGCAAAAAGCCTCCTAGTGCCGAGGTGGATGATGACGCTGAAAGTTTATATTGTAAGCTTTTTACTATCTTTTTGTAAATTTTTTACTATAATGTTAGTTTAATGGAATTTATTTTGCTTAGAAATTATGATAATTGGAGTCGTTATAACGAACTTTGTGAATAAAATGTTGTAAAAATGATTTCTTTTTATGTATATTAAACCCATTTTGGGTAATAAGTTTTTTGCTGTAAATATATGGTGTAGTTGCCGTGGCTTTGGCCAAGTTTGGAAGTGAGGATACAAAGGTCCTGCTTGTGAAGCCTCTTGTGTATTGGACTCGGTTTTTCATGGTCGCCACGGCGTTTTCTCGCCCTCAAATTGATGCAATTGGGTATGGCAGCGAATTTAGCTGGTCGTGTGATTTGTTTCTGCTAATGTATGTTTTGAGCTTGAACGTAATTCTTTGGTTTTCGCTTCTGTTGTAGGTCCAAGATAAGAGATGTGGCTGAGCAAATTATGGGAAAGTGCCTACTGGTGACACAAAACCCAACCCTTGGACCCTGTTGGACTTTGGTGAGAGTCTTCTGTTAGATTTAGAGTCTGAAGGTTCTTAAGATAGACTGCACCATTACTCATTGGTATCAAAGAAGCTTTCCGTTTTTGTGCCTTGAGCATGTCTTGCTAGCATCATTGGTCCAGCTTTCGTATGCAAAATTTTGAGGAATAATTCCCCCGAACGGGCAATTGAATTTGGTCCTTTTTTCCTTCTCTACATTTTTGCTGATCAAGCTAGATGGACATCCTTGCAACATTTGTAATGGCATGGCAGTATAGTTAATTTACATGGATAATTTCAATTTAGTACCCTGTGTTATATTGAATATGAATTTAGTACCTTATGTTTTGGAATATTTTTTATCAATACTTGGACCTTTTAGAAAATTCTTTTTTAATACCCAGGGGCTTTTTTTGGGACACAAAAAGGTACTAAAAATGCATATTTAGTTCCAAAAAAAGACCTCTAGATACTAAAAAAAATTTTTTTAAGAGGTCGAAGTACCGATATAAAATGTTCCAAAACATAAGATTCCAAACTCATATTTAACTCATATTTCGATATAACACAGGGTGCTAATATAAAATTTTTCCTAATTTATATTCTTGATTTCCAGGTGATGTCATTGTTCATTTATTTCTTCCCGAGCAGCGAGCTTTCTACAACTTGGAAGAATTCTATGGCAACGCTACTCCCATTGAGTTGCCTTTCGAAAACCAAGCACCGCCATTTTGAGATTGAGGAGTTAAGAGTTTGCCTAACAAAGCGAAGAAACAGAACCTGATGGTATATAGCCGTTTGAATTTTGATGGCATGTGAGGCATATAAGCTTTGCAAGCTTTGGCTCTGTAATGGCCCTTTAACTTCTGCAGAGGTGGAAGTTAGTGCTTACTTCGGGGACTCAATCAGTGACCAAGCAGTACGTTCTCTGCTAAGTTGAGGTGTTTCAAGTTGCTTCCCATTGACTTAGCCTATTACAGGCTTAATAGATACAATGAAGCTGGAACTCTTCTTTCTTTCTTTTTTTCTTTTTTTTTTTTAACTACACTATTGTAAGATTAGTTTTTCATTTTTCAATTTAAACTGCATTTCATCTAATATATCTGCCAGGTTCATTTTCATGAAAATCCTCGAGACTCGGAAGACCAAGTTTGAATGATAATTTGGCACAAGCATATTCAAACTGAAATGCCCTTTTGTGCATCTTAATTTCAAGATTGAAATTCCAAAAAAAGTGTACTTCATACATAAATAAGCGTAATAGGCTATAATTTTGGGATAAACCACAGAAGTCGATTTATGCAACAAAAGGGAAGAACAATGGTACTATACAGCAGAAATTTGCAGAAATTTTATGGATATCATAAACAGAAAGCAATACATATAAATATTGAGTATAAGTCGCAAACATGTTCATTTTTTTAATAATTTTGGCGTTCCCTCTCCACAAAACTTTCAAATGAGCTTTTATACATCCACCGTACGAATATTTTAGGTCTTTCTTCATCTTTCACCCCCTTGAACTGGTTTACTTCTGAAACTCTTCTTGACGCTCTTCAAATGTGAGCTTATCTGCTTAAAACTAGATACATAAAGAACCAAAAAAAATCACACACACAAAGGGTCATCTACATTTTACAATTACTGATTCAAGTATAAGAATAAAAACTCTTGAAACTTGTTTAAGTACATACCTAATACTGGACTTCAGAGTATGATCGCTACTTCTAATAAGAATTACATGCTGATTGGTCGGAATTATTTATGTAGCCCGAGATATGGAACCCCATCAGAGAAGGCTTCATCCCAGATGTCACACACTGGAAACGTGAATAAATAGTTTCCACAAATTTCCTGTTGTCAAAAACCGCCAATTGTGGCCTTAATAGACACTGAGGCAGTCGATTCCTGCAAAGAAGAATAGGAATGAGATTATGAGAATATAGTCGGTAGAAACAAAGGAAAATGTGACACTAGAAGCACTAAATGCCCAAAAATGTATGCTAATGAAGATATGAACTTGAAGCAGGACTGGATAATTACAGTTAGCCGGGTGTTGACTGGGCTGTCCAGGTTCAGTTAGACTTAACTCCATATCATGATGAGTTGCTGTCCAACCAGGTTCATACGCCTCAAGAAAGCCAATCTTTGCCTTGTTTGGTAGATCATGGGGATGAACAAATGGCACTCCATGTGGCCACCCTATCTCCATCCTTATACTGGCACACGGGCTATCGAGTGTGTGAATGTGATTCTCACACTCCTTCAGGTTGCAGAATCTCAGCTTGATGCCCTTCTTCTCTGCAATGTCCTGAACTCTTTCCTTTAGCACTCTCTGGGCCTCAAGGCGTAACCTTTTTGAAGGTGGCAGAGGTTTGGTTCTTGAATCATTCTTCCTCCTCCTTATCGAAGTCTTCATAGATCCTGTACCAGCATTTCATCGATCCAAGGACCTGCTGTTAAAAGCTTCTCACTAAGAGCTACTCAAAAACAGATAACGGAACGGGCAATCCAACATCAAGTTCCATTCCTCTCACGAATGGAAAATCAAATGCCTAAACCATTATTAGTATCATTATGTACCTTTCCTTGTCCAAAAGATAAGCACCAAAACCTTCATCACATGTGTTTCACTTCTTTTGATATATGTCACATAGCTTAACTTGGTTTTATGATGAAAGCAAAGAAGAACTTAGATAGAAAATTTATCAACTGAAAAAAAAAAAAAAGGGTAGATTTCTGCCTACCGTCTTGATTTGCATTGAAGTTGAAATTCTGGACATTATGCCTGTTAAAGAGTTGATCAGTTGGGTGAGATCTCTGCATAAAATCGTCAACTGGAACTGGAAGCTGGAACTGAGCTTCTACCCCATGACCAGCAGCTCTCATCTCTGAACAACTGAGACAACTCGTAGATTTAGGCATGAGTTTGAAAGCTAAAGAGCACCGCCCAAACAAGTTGCTCTGAAGATTAGTGATCTCTGTTCGGTGCAGGGCAGGGTTGACATATCCTGCGGTTGCCTGATAAAGCGCAAGTCCAGGATAAACAATGGCCTCCTGAGGACCGAGATCTCCATCGACTAGAATCCAACGACCCTGAAAGTCCTTTATGTGTAAACCGGCCTTATCTGACTTCACCAGAGATATCAAGCTTTTGTCTACTTGATGCTCATGGTCTGAAAATATTACCAGTGGCCCGTCCTCGTGGGTTGCAAAATTGTGGTGTTGTGCCCCCTGAAACGATGGCCTTGCATGACAGCAGACCGACAGCACCGAAGATGATACTTCCCGAGTTCTCAGCGGAACATTGTCGAGTATCTCAAAAAAGGACGAGCTGCGTAAGGTTAAATAGAAGCTGATAGCATCAAGTACATCTCTAGCCGCCTTCCCAAGCAAGGAAAATATATCAGGAAGACCTGCAGGAGGAAATTCCAATTCGTTGTTGGATTCCGAAGGAGTTAGTCCTGGTCTGTAATCATAGGTTTCTTGCCACAATTGGGAATCTGCATAGTAACCGGATGTCTTGCACCAATCACGGGGGTCATTGTTATGTATCATATCAGCAGACGGGTATGATGCTTTTTGATGAAAGTAGAGGCGAGCGGAATCTAAAGCAGCTCTCAACAGAGCTCCATCACTCATTGGAAACTGAATAATGGCAGCAGAATATTGAACCAGCGACTGCGTTAAAGTTGAAACCGATAGTTTGTAAGAATCCGACGGAAGGCCTTCGGCAGGTGCTAGATCAGTTAGCTTCACGCGACCTAAAGATGGCAGGCCGCTACCTGCCATGAAATCTTTCCCAATGTCTTGGTATCCGTCTTCGAACCGGCAAAATGCACCCACCCACTCAACTGCACATGTTAAGGAGGCAAGTATTTTCATTATTTTTGAACTAAATACTATCACAATACTAAATAACAACATCCAAATTTATAAAATCTGCCTATATATAATATATTGAGCACCTAATGCAAGAAAGAATCTAAACATCCAAATGAGTTTTACCAAAACTTCATTTAATATATCTAGAAATAATCCAGCTAAAGAAAATGGGGATGCTGAAATTTTTAACTTCTAAATAAGAACCTACTTTCTTCGTGATCTTTTGCCACTTAATATATAAACACCACAAAATATTCCATTTCTACGATAATTTTTCTCAAATGTGATAAAAGTTCGTTCCTTTTTGTTCAAAAACCTCTTCTTTTTGTTCAATAATTGCCCTTAAAATTTACCAATTAAACATTCAATCCAAGAACAGGAACACTGAATTGAAGAAGCAATTTTTTTGTAATTGCTTGGAGAACGAAAACTGACCTGTGAGAGAATTTGAATTCGACGATGAACCAAACGGACGAGGAAAACTAGGTTTTTGCAGTGCGAAGAGAAGAGAGAGGGAGAGAGAGAGAGGAAGATGGAGATTGCAAAATAATCACACAAAATTAGAAGGGCGAAAATGGTGATATGGGTTCTTCATGCTATGACTTTATTTTTCTAATTATTTTTTTTTTCTCCTAAGCACTTTGTATTATTTATTAATTATTTATACCGAAAATAATATGTTACTATTTAAAAAAAATTTTGCTAAAAACTTGTGCATTTGATAATTTGTAAGAAATTACGGTATTCCAGTATTAATATGATTTGTTTTTCTATAAAAATGTTTTTTTATTTGTGTTTTTTTCCGCAGAAGAGAAGGGTTCTTTCCTCTTATTCTTGTTCTTCCTTTTTTTTCTTTTTTTTCTTTTTTTTTTTTTTGGACATATCCCCCAAGCCGTAAAACTCATAAAAAGACCACGTGAAGTGAAAACTAAAATTTAACGTTCAAATTACAAATTGAAAAGACAGAAAAAAAGGACAAAAAACTACCATAGTGTCTAGGAGGTGTGTTAGAATCAATGTTTTGAACCAATTTTAGTTAAAAATATGTAACATATGAGAAGTTTATACTGTAACAACTAAAATTTTGATTAAAATTGATATTAACAAAAGCGTTAGATATATACATATGCTTATGCATATATTTTAGGAATAATGTTTTAGCAGGGTTTAAAAGAATACCATATCGTTTTTACAAAGAGTAGATAAATAAATAAATAAATAAAAACTAAAAATACCTCTAAGTAATACTGAATGTATCATGTATGGTTATGGCCTACCTACCTTCTAATAACTTGATACCAATGGTAACCTCTCTGTTATAAGACGGTAGTCTGACTAATTATCCAAAGTCTGACAAAGCTGTGGTAGTGTATCGTATTACCGACAATTTACTTTTAGGTGAGGTTGATTCCTTTTTTTTGTATTTACTTGACGTTTAATCTTTTTAAAATGGAAATCAATATCAAAAAAAGGTGTAATGCTTGACATTGCTTTTTTTTTTTTTTTTTTTTGTAATCCTTGTATTATAAGAAACCATTAGGCTCCTAACTTTGATTGTATAAGTAGATCACAGGAAAATGACTTTCTTTTGTTATGCAAAGTAAATGGGTGCTATAAAATTGTTAGTTGAGCTTCTATTTATTTAATGTGTAATTGGAAGGCAAATTGAAGACACTATTAGTGTTAAGCATTACCACAAATAGAACATAAGCTATACTTATAGATCCCATGTCATGAGACAAGCTTTCTATTAGTATGTATTGTTCAGCATGGTATTTCATTGTATTTTTCTATTGAAAGATGTCATTGCATTTCTAAAGAACACAATACAAAGCACAAGTGTATAAAAACAAGTCCAAATACAAAACTTTCCACTTTAAAATATATTAATTCCTCAATAGTGATATTGTAATATCCAATATCAATGAATTACAATTAATATACATAATAATGGTAATTAGTGTATCAAATCAAAGTTTAATTTTCAATTTAATTTTGATATAGTTAGCTTTAAATTTATTTCTCTTTTCACCATTTAAAATTTCATTTAATTTCATTTTCCTGGTCGCCCATTTTAATAAATTACAACACAACCCACAAGTTTTAACTAATTCTTTTCCAAATTTGCAAAGTAGCCCCTAACACTCCCTCAGGCTTAGATTTTCACATGAGATTCCAAGCTTAAAACTCCACAACTCCAACTCCCAAGTCTGGATAGAAAACCAGCCCCTAAATCCACACCTAAATCAGAACTAAAAGACCAGTCCACTCACAATTTCAGAGACACTAAATGTTTTTTCTCCCCCTTTCTTCCTTTTTTCTGCTCCATAATCCTTGACACAGCCCCTCAAGCAAACAGAGGTAGTAACCATCAAGCCAAGCATCAACTTTTCAAGAATGTTCTAAACGTATTTAATCTTTCTTTTTCAAAATTTTACTTTCCAACTTGTTTGCTCAAAATTCGTGTTTTTAGGCCTGAGCTATGGCTTTAATGTCAGTTTTGTTCTTGGAGTTCTTAGTGTTGAATATGAGTTTCTATGCTCAAAAAATCTGAGTTACAATTTTGATTTAATGTCTGGCCATGTAGTAAATATGAAGCATGATTAACTCATGATTTTTCAAACAAGATTTAAACATCAAAATGCTAGAAACTTGGATTAAAACCTACCTTGGCTCTGTTTTTCTTTCTTTTTTTTTTTTTGGAACAAAGTAAGTAACACATCTGAAATTATAAACTTGAATTATGTTTTTAATTAGTGTCTAAGCTGTAGGAAAAATAATACACAGCGAAATTTTAAAAGTTTTAATATCAGAGTATTTTTTAAAACACAAGTTTGACACGCTATGTGCATAAATTAACTAGATCTTACTAACCTTGTAAATGCCAAAAAGGTTCCTCAATCAGTGAAGAGAAGTAACATTCTAGAAAGACCTCATCCAACTGTCATTCTTTGCTATTCTCTATCCAGAATCGGAGTAAGTGTGGGCTCATACATACAGCTCTTCCACCAGGCAACTCTCCTTCCAACCAATTGAGAGAAACCAAAGCTAGTGTTCGTGATTTGTGAACAAGAGCTCTCATGGAGTTTTTAGAATCTCACTAGCAGAGTTTCACTTTTAATCTTTCAATTGATCTAATTAATAATGAGACTTACTCCCTTTTTATAGAGGTTGGGCCCAGGAGTCAGTCTTATCAGATAAGGCCTCAAAAATTCAAATTAGAATCAAATTTGGATCAATATCTGATAAAACTTATGTGGAAACGTGTGATCTTTTTATCATGCAGTCGGCATGCCGATTTGTTTAACCTGCATGCCAAACTTACCCCATCGGCTGGCCGAACCTAAGGATCGGGATGTCAAACTTGCGATAAAAAACCCAACGAATCTTTTATTTTTCACCTAAAATTCTATAGGATAAAGTCTCAGTTTTAATTCAAATAACCTAATAGAGAAGTTGTTTAATTAAAACAACTTTATCTAGATAATCTCTAGGAAAATAAATGAATTCTTGATAATTCTACAAGTTTATCTTAATTTAATTTATTCAAAATTAAATCAACTGATAAACAGATAAGAATTATCCGATCTCGATAATTCAATAAGTTTATCTTCAATTAATTTTGTCAGAAAATTAATTCAACCGATAAATAGACATGAATTATTTGGTTCTTTCGAATTTCAACCAATCTAATAAATTTGACATAAGTCACCAATTATTGGAAAAGCACGCCGTATCGTTACAGGATTTTTGTGAGTTAGCAAAAGGGACCTGATGGACCTATATAGTTCAAGCTCCTGATAATTATGAAACCCAATATCTCATATATACATTTTATAATTATCAACTCCAACGCTACTCCACTAAAAGCTTGGAGCTGCACTCTCAAACTATATAGAATTATGAAGGCTATATAGCTAAGTCTCAATGACATATCATAATGTATCGTATCCCCAAGGATTATCCATGATCGGCTTAAAACCAAGTTCTGTTTTACATTTTCGATTATTTTTATCTTACGTTTCATTATTTCACCATCAGAAAACTTACCATCTAAAGACGATATACCACTTAGTTACACCTATGTATCCAAATGGTTAAGCACTCCAGTTCTTTAATTACAAGATAACACATATAAGAGGATATCACTACTCCTAAAGATGAGCTATGGATTCCATATCTAGAAATAATAGGTTTACGCTATCAAGAGTCATGCCTCCAATGTATTGACATGTGTATCACTATTAAAATGTAGGTGTTATCCTTTGGTACATCAAAAGACATAAGTCAAGACAGCGGGCCCACTATTCATCTCAAGATTAAGATACAATACAAATGATTGTCTAAAGTAAATCGATTTGCTGATATAGAATTATTAATCTAAATTAATTCACTTTATGTCCCGATCCAATACATCGTTGCCTATGACAACGTGCCAATGTTTCTATTCACGGAATCTACCTCCGATGGCTAAGACAAAACATCTCCCAGTTGGGATATAGACAACAGAACAATCTTTACATGAATAAAACGCCCAACTTTGTTTCCTCGATTGCGGATCTTATAGTTTAGGCTGTCACCTCTAAAATCGTGTTTTTCGCATAATCTATCCATCAATGCCCAATTTTTAAAGGTTTAGACCGACAGTCTCAGACTATTATTGCTTAACATACATTCAACAAATATGAACATAAAGAGGACAAGATTTGGTATATAACTAATGAATGAATTCTCTATTGATAAAAATGTCTCAAAAAACATATTACATTTTTACTTCTTAAGGCATGTATGTCTAACATAAGCATGTGTAGAAATTAGTGAAAATATTTATTTGGATTTTGGAGAGTGAGATTGTTCGTTCTTTGAGATTGTCACAAGAAATATATATGAGTGTTTTGGGAGAAGTCTTAAGTGTATTTTTTCAAAAAATTATAGTAAATAACAATAAGTTGACATAGGCCACGTTGAGTCGAAACACTATAAATTTTGGTGTTTGTTTTATTTTCTTTTTCGCATTTACTTTTTCATTTTGATTCTAGTAGTAGTTGTTATTTTAGTCGCATTTATTATTCATCTTTCTTAATTATTATGATCTTGGTGTCTGCAAATTTTGGTCGTTAACACCTCCTTAAATGCATGTAATTCGAATTCAAGCATGTTCATGCCTTTTATTCCATACTTTTGAACCAAAAATTCAATTTTGAAGTATTTATGATGAAAACAAATTTAAAACCATAAATATGATTTTACTAGACCCGTGTGATGTTTTAGAACGATTGTGTCATGTTTATTATATGTTAGAACTTGTTTAGACAAGTAACTCAGATGCTCGTAATAAAGCATAATTAGGAATCCATTTTTGCGACGCGGTGGTCAACTGTGCTATGCACGTGAGCTTTAGACATATGCCATATTTTGTAACCCTGGATTGAAATATGCCACAAGGAAAAAAGTATTTGAAAAAATGTTACCCTATTATATTAGTTTACTTAGTGTACTCTTCAAATTGCCCCCATCTCTTAAGACAAAATACCCCTTCCGTTTTGGTATTTGTTTGGACACCTAAGACGACCAAGCATGGAGAGTAAAATTGTCTTTACAAGTTAAATGAATCCCCAAACGTAGCATAAAATGCAATAGTTTATAGGGTAATGGTAATTGTTGATCCACCCGTTCTCAAAGTGGCATTGCGCATAAAAATCTCCATATACATACCCTAATCGACCGCCCAGCTCAGAAACGGTTGTCTCGGCCATCTAAGCCTCTCATACCCAGTTTTATGTTATAAATTGATTTTTACCCCTTTTTTTGACCAGAAATAATGTGAGGTTTTTTTTTTTAACATGTTTGTATTTAATTTGTGTGATTATTAGTTTAAAAAACCAATAAGGCATGCTAAAAAATTGCAATGACTTGAAAAATCTAGCAATTAATAAGTAAAATTAATTAAATTTTTTTCCATAACTACATTGTTAAGTTCATAAAAAAGTATAGGTTTAGAGCTTACAATGCAAATTTTTGTAAGAATTATAAGGAACATTCATAAGGGAACGTGAAGATTTAAGAAAATTGTTGATTTTAGACAAGTCAATGCATTCTTATAGTTTGAGCAGAATTTTGGTCTAATGGATTAAGCAAGCGATCAATTTAATCTGAGAGAATTTATGTGTTTAAGTTAAGGGTTTCGTTAAGAACCCAAACATTTATTTACTCATAAAAATTGATGGAGTTACAGCTTAATTCCAAGATACTATAATCATAGTAAGCTTTGTAGTATACAATATCGCTAAATGTTATGAGAAACTATTAGAAACTGGTATTAGATAAGAAAATCTTCCATCTCGAGATCAAGATACCCAAAAATAATCAAATCTACATATAATTAAACATTTTAAAATTAATTACTTTGCAAATTTAATATGTACAATAATTATAAAAGTATTTATTTCACACAAAAATAATCGTTAAACACACAAAAAACACTTCTAAAAATTACTAAGAGTATATTAAACATAGGGCAATTTTGGTATTGTTGTGCTGTGAACCTCAAACATGTAGATATTTGGTAAATTACTTTTAAAGCTGTTATAAACATCAAAAGCAGAATTATATGTGTTTAGTAAACTATGAATAAATTTGTTGTGAAAATGTATAATAACAAAAATAGACATATTTTACTAAGCATGTCTATAGTTTTAGTTTTAATTTTTATTTTAAGGTTAACAAACATAATATTTGTATATTAAATTCTAAAATAATATAAATTTTTTATTATTTAATATATTTTTGGAAAGCTATAATTACTTTTATAAACCAAATAAATTAAATGTCCATTTTTAAAAAATTACTCTAAAACAGCGCAACAACTTTAAAAAAGTTACCTTATAAATTAATTATAAACTTCTTGTATCGATCTTGTTTTAATTTGGTATAAGGAAAATGGATAAACTGAGAATTATATATTATTATTTGAATTATGACAACAAAAACTGTTGTAAACAACCCATAACATACTTCTTAACTTTTTATGCTGAGCAGCAGTTTTTAGAAACAACTTTATAAACGCAGGTTTTACCAAACACCTTAAACTGGTACAGGCGGTTACAAAAACAAAAAGTAGCCTCTGAAAACAATGTCAAATAGGCCCATAAAAACACACTAAAAACACATAATTAAACATATGTTAACATTAACACAAAAAAAAAACATAAAACATAAAAATGCTATTAATTAGAGGATTTAATGAAAAATAAAAAGTGTAAATAAATGATTTTAGCCTTATAAAATACACGTTTTTTGATATATTTACATTGTAGCTGTTTTTTGTTTTATGCTGTAGTTATAAAGAGTTTTACATTATAGATGGTTCGAACTGATGAACTAAAATTGATGTGTCAAACGTGCTACTAATTAGTTGTAAGGGGACCTTAACATCTTTTGCTTTCCCTTCCTCACTATTGCCCTGTTTGCTAAGAGAGAGATGTGGAAGGTATTAATATAATAACTAGCATGGGCGGGACGATTAGTGAACTGTGAATGGATTTAAAAACTTCTTGTTTGATGAAATGGATCTAAAATCCTCCACCGAGACAAATTATGATCCTTCTAAAAGTTGGAAGGATTGAACAAAGAAAATCTATACCGAAAACAATAAGAGAAAAATTTATATCTTTAAATAAGATTATACACAAATATATTCTTTTTTTTTAAATCGATCTTTAATTCCAATTTAATGAATTGACCAAAATATCTTCAAATTAAAAAATAAAAAACTTTAAAAACTTAAAAACACTTAATATTAAGAGTTTTGACTTAAAAAAATGCATAGAATACCATTAAAATGGATGTTTTGTGTGTTTTTGTTTTTTATTTTCTTTTTTTTTTTGAAAGTTTGAATTTTTTTCTCCTTTACTTAAGGTTAATTTGATCATTTTAAAGGTAAAAATTAAATATTGACAGAGATAAGATATGAATTTGTGTATTAAATCTAATATGAAGGTTTACATTTAATGAGATAAATTATTAAAGATAACATTTTTGAGTAAACTTAAAACAAACTATATAAAATGTAAATATCCCAAAAAAAATTCTTGTGGATGAAAAGTATTTATTTCATTTTGAATGTTATGAATGTAAATTTTTTTTAATAATATTACCATCAAAAAGGAATTTTTAAGGAAAAAAAATTGTTTCTATTTTTTCAATAGATAGAGGGACATTTTCAGTATTTTAAACAAAATTAAAATTTAACTTAGGCAAAAAAAAAGACATCCCCTTGAGATATAAGAAAGTAACGGATGACTGCTTTAAATCCCATGGTTAAAAGGTTTGATAGCTTGGATATCTGTAACCCATTCAAACTTGCAATAGATTGCTGGCCAGCATAGCAATCATTATGTAAAGTTGCAATCAGACGGTACAAGTTACCTTTGCTATCTTTGATCCGACGGTTAAAAAGGTCAACAACCTGAAATTCTGTAACCCATTCAAACTTGCAACAGCTTGCTGGCTAGCATGGCAATCCTTGTGAAAAGTTGCAATCAGACGGTTGAAGTTACTTCTGCTATCTTTGAAAAAGATCGCCTTACAAACCCTCATTTGTCTCCATTTTTAGTGTATCTTTGGATAAGAGTGTTTTACTAAGCCTCGCTTTTAGCTGTTAGTATGACAAACTGTGTGGTTTTGAAAAGGGTTGTAATTGAGCATAAGAACATTGTATGTTCCTTAAAGTTTAGAAATATTTTTGCTGTGCTTGAACTCTGCATATCGATTTATAATTTGTTTAAATCTCGAATGCCAATTTATTTTTGATGTGAACGATGGTTTTTTTTTTTTTTTTTGTTTATGTTTTATAATTTTTAGTTTAATTTTTTATTAAAAATGTAATAAAAACTGTTATTTTAGTAAAATACCCTTGATATTTAGTCAGTGCATGACACGTGATCAAAAAATTGATATCCATCAGGTAAGCAAATCTTTTTGTTCATTTTTTTTTTTTAGTTCAAAGTCAATTAAGCTAAAAAAGACCAAGGAGTCACCTTTTATATAACTTCAAGCTCTTTTTCTAATTTTTTAGTTCTAAGCACTTTGTATTATTTATTGCTAAAATAGTATGTTACTCTTTTTTAAAAGAAATTGTGTATTTTATAATTTGCAAGGAATTTTGTGACCGCATGCCAGTATTAATATGATTTGTTTTTAATGATTGCACTGCTTTTTTTTTTTTTGTCTTTTTTTTAATTTGGTAGGTTTGTACTTCTTTCCTTTTTTTTTTTTTTGGGTTAATTCACAAATGGTCCTATTTTTCCGTAGTCTTAATTTAATCCTTTAACATTTAAAAAGTCTTATTTTGGTCTCAAATTTTTTATTTTGTTTCAGTTTTAGCCCATCTATCAGTTGAGTGTTAAGTATATAATAAAATATTCTTAAAATGTCCTATTTTAATTCTTAATCTATTACTTTGTCTCACTTTTGGTCCCTAATTTATTATTTTATTTACTTTTCCTTAACCTATTACTTTGTTTTACTTTTGGTCCTTCTGTTAATAAGGCATTATTAAAAATCAAAGTTTAAAAAAAAACTAAAGTAAGAAACTAAATACAATGATTTTGATTCATATAATTAAAATAAAAATAATTTATCATATTGTTTCACTTTTGGTCCTTCAGTATATTGTATATGTATAGAGTAAATTAAGTGGTATACTATTTTTTTACTACCACTATTATGTTCTACTATTTTTTTCTCCTCACTTTGGTCTATATTATTTTTTCAATCTAAAAATACCAAAATACCATTAGATGACACATATTTGCCTAAATCTAACATAAAATACTTGGGAGCAATACTGTTTTTATGTTCATATAAAACATTACCACAGAAGTGCTATTTCTTAAATTGACCCTGTATGTATATGTAGTAAGTATGATATTCAAAATTATTTTTATCGAACATACTATATAAATATACATATATGATTTATAATGCATAGCTTGTTATCTAAGATACGTGATTATTTAATACACGGTATTAAAATTTCAACTTATTGTTTTCTAAATTGAAATTCATCTTACTAACAATATAATAAAACTGACTTTTTTTTTAACTACATGCATGAAAATTGGTATATTTAGTCTTTCATTCTAGATTTTTAAATTTTAGTCCCTAATAACTCTTAGTTATAAAAGAGAGACAAAAAATAAAACAAAGCAATAGATTGGGACTAAAGTGGGATAGTTTAAAAATTTTCCATTAAATGTTTAACGTCTAACTAATAGAGGGACCGAAATTGAAACAAAGTAATATATCAAGGAAAAAAATGAAAATTTTTAAAAGCTAAGGTCCAACCATGACTGATGGGTAAACTTCAAGGATAATTTGTATAATTAACCCCTGTTTTTAGAGTTTGGACATATCCCCATGCTGTTAAAATCATAAAAAGATTATGTGAAGTGAAAACTGAAATTTAACGTCCAAATTACAAGTTAAAAAGACAGAAATAAAATTACAGAAAATTAACCTTTTACATTTTATAATTTGTTGAGTTAAATTAATCTATTTTAGTTTCTAAACTAATATAGTGCTTAGGAGCTGTATTTGAACCAATGGTTTGAATTAAATTTTGTTTAAAAATTCTGTAATATGTGAGAGTTTTATATTGTAGTAACTAAAATTTGGGTTAATTAAATCTGATGTTAATAAAAACACTATAAACATAAATATGCGTATGCATATATTCTAAGAATTATGTTTTAGCAGGGTTTAAGAAAATAGCATATCGTTTTTACCAAAAGTAGATAAATAAATAAATAAAAACCAAAAAACCTCCAATTAATACTGAATGTATCATGCATGGTTACCGGTAGTAACTCACAGCCTACGTACCTTCCAATATCCTGATACCAATGGTAACCTCTTAGTTACTAGAAGGAAGTCTGACTAATTAAACAAGAGAAAATTAGATTTTATGCCACACTTTCAAAAGCTGTGTCTATTATACCACACTTTTAAAAATTTATGCTACATTGTCATTCATATTACATGTTAAATTATGCTACAAATTAACATGTATGATATTTATAAAAAGTAAACCTTAAATGATCATAATTATGAAAATTCTCTATTAAACAAAGTCTAACTGGGTAGTGGTAGTGTATCGTATTACCGACAATTTACTTTCAGGTGAGCTTCGACAAAAGGTTGATTCCATTTCTGGCATTTGCTTGGACGTTTATTCTTTTTAAATAGAAATCAATATCAAAGAAGGTGTAATGATTGACATTGTTTTTTTTTTTTTTTACCTTTCAATCCTTATATTATATAGAAACCCACTAAACCCTTATCATGATTTACAGACAAAGCAAATGACTTCTTTTATTATGATTTACTCATGCAAAGTAAATGGATGCTATAAAATTTGGTAGTTGAGTTTCTACTTAATTAATGTGTAATTGGAGGAGAAAATGTTTGAAAACACTACCGGTGTTAACCACCACAACTAATAGAAGATGAGCTCTACTTATGGATCTTATTCTAAGACAAATTATTTATTAGTATGTAATGTTTAACATTACCTATGCTCCGTAGTAATGTTCTATTGAAATATATCGTAACTCAGCCAGGACCGCGTACTTTTTTTTTTTTTTTTGTTGGTGCTAGAAGGAGATCGTGTTATTAAGGGCATCTGCAAACACAAAATGCAAGTGTATACAAACAAGTGCAAATTCAAAATTTTCATTTTAAAATATATTCCTCAATAGTGATATGCAAACTTCGTTTAAACCCCTTAAAAAGTAAAAACCATTTAAACATCTTTTATTTAAGGCTATGAGAAGCATTACACAAGGCTGGATTCATATTGTAGTTAAAAATACCACTAGGAATACTGAATTATACGTGTAACACAACTACACAAGTTCCTCTCTTAAATCTCTCTTAGCAACAACAGACGTCCAAGACCCAGCAGCAGCACAAGGCAGCAACACTGTACCAAAAGATAACCAAAATTTATATATATATATATATATATATATATATTTATGTATGTATGTATGTATATATGTTTGGATGGATGGATGTATGTATAGGTTAAAATTAAAAAAACAGGGTAAAACAAAACAATTTAATAAGAGTTTTAAATAATAAATTGTAAGAGTAGATGATGAACTATATTGATCTTTTAATTATATACCGCGTATATAGGTTATAAATATGGGTACAAAGACATCATTTCAAGCTAGAATTTTATATGAGGGGAAATTGAGGTAATAAGAAGCAAGAAGAAGAGAAATTAAAGAATTTATGTAATAATCCTTACCAGCCTTTCCAAAAGCCTTCACCTTTAGAATTGGTTTGGGCAGGAGCAACATGTGCAGGACCATAGTCAGCGGTGGGATAGCCAGCTGGGGGTGGTGCTGCAACATAGGGGACTTGGTAATCATTGTTGTGTCCCTCATATTGAGCTACTACGGGCTGTGGCGGCGCCGACTGTGAATACGACGGAGGAGAAGGCGGTTGATGCACAACTGCATACATCAAAGGGACTTTTCAAGTTACTATAACCAAAAAAAAGTGACATATATATATTGGTGATCAAACAAACATCCAAAAATTTTTCACTTCAAAAATTGAAAATCGTTGAAAATATTTTTTGCTTTTGATAAATTGATTGATTTACCAGGAGCCTGTTGATGACTCATGATGATGATGAGGAGGAGTATATGAAAGGAGAAAAGAAAGGGTTTGTAGGTGAAGAATTATTAGGTTACACAAGTCTGTAAAAAGACAAAAAAGTCAACCATGGAGATGATAATATCAAGACAAAGTATGGGCAAGTTCTAAAATATATATGAATTGACGGATAATCTTTTTGTATGTATATAGTAAATAAATGTAGCAATAGATATAATATAGCGTTGAAATTAACGCGGGATCGGCTTAGTTCCAAGCGCTAGTCTCAAGGACAACTGCTTTGGATAAATGAGGTCACTTCACTGGTTTCTTTAATTATTTGCCAAAAACAACTTTTTAAGTCTTTGAATCACATAATTCACATTTCTTATGTTGCATGTTAATTTTGTACATGTCGCATTTTTATTGGAGTCTTATTATGTAATTTATGAAATATATCAAAATTTGAAATAAAATAAAAGATGTTTGACAATTATAATTTAAATTATTTTTTTAATTATAAATAATATAAAACTTTTATACGTTACAATAAAAACGATTTTAATCTAATAACATCCCGGTGTTGTAACAAAAACAAACATTTTTGAAAGCCTGCTTCTTTTTTAGTATCTTCAGCCCTTAACATCAATTTGGCATGTTTATCTGAACATATATAAAAGTCTAAACTACAAACTCCTCTCCTCTTTCCACGTTTAACCCGTTTCTTTTTTCTTTTCCTTATTTTTTTTCGTGTCTTCTTTTCCTTCCTTCTTCTTCTTGTTCTTCTGCTTTCTTCGTCCCCACCAATTTCATCTCCAAAACAATAATCTCTTCTTTTTGTCTCAGCTAACTCCCCTTTTCTTCTTTGCTTATGTGAATATTTTTAGCTACCAAGCCTTACTTTCCTTTTGCAGCTCTTCATCTTTGACGCTTCCCATTTTCCCCACAACTAAATGTTCCAAATAATAATAAAAAAACCATCGTTTCCTTCAAGAGACTGGAGTGTTCTTTCTTTTACGAAATGAAAGCTTTCTCCTTTTTGACTAAAAATTTAAATTTAAAAATTCTTGAGGTTCTTGAGCTTTTTCATACTTTGTGCTGCTTATTTATGTTTTTCCTTTTGTCGTTAAAGTCTTCGGACGAAAGCCCCTCTCAAAATATGACGAAACTTCAAGCCGGTTATCTTTTCTCAAAGATTTGGGTTTTTATTTTTTAATTTTTTTCCAACAATTTATACTGTCTCTGCTGCATAAAGCAGAATGGTATGCATATTAGTTGCCCCAGATGATAAATTTCAATTTTGTTCTATGGTTTTGGGTGAAATAAGATTGCTAGAAGAAGGAATGTTATTTGCTCAAATTCCCTGATGCAAAACAAAATTCTTGGGTTTTTTTTTTTTTTTTAATTTTTAAGGTTTGCAGAAGAGTTGAAGGGTGAAAACAGAAAAGTAGATTCAAGTAAATTGCTTTAAGCCATTTAATGGTGGTTATTAGATTATATTTATCTCGTTTCGCTCATACCATCATAATGTGTTTCAATCCGTGCTGCGGAAAAATTGTGTGCTTACGTTAAGACAAGAAGTTGTCCGTTATATATCAAAATGGCAGAACTGATTATGACCTAGAAGATAAAGATGCTGCAATATTGGCTGTTCGTGTGGCTCTTGTAAAGGGTATGAGTTGGGAGGATCTTGCTCGCACGGTGAAGGAAGAGAAGAAATCCAGAAATCCTGTTGCTGGCCTAATCGACAAGCTTTATCTGGCAAGGAGTTGCATGACATTGCTTTTGAGCAACAATCTTCATGAAATGGATGATGATGAAAAGACGATGATGGTGGATAAGGTGCTTTTTAGTTTCTGTTTGTTAAACATCTTCTCTGGTTTAGATCAACAGAGCTCATTTCGTGTATTTGCCTTCTCTTCTTTTGGCATGTATTCATTTTTCTTTTACAAGAGTTACGGGCTGCATTCAAGTTTCTTTTGTTGCATACAGATATGTGCTAGGATGTCTGCACTTTCACTTATCAACATAAGAGACCTGTTTGGTTAATGGAACACTTCCATTTGAATTGGTTTCTTTACCGTACTTTACGTACCATCGTCATCCTATTCATTCTCATGCTCTCCATGCTTCATCATGCCAAGCTTCTCTTCATGTTGTTGAAATGTCCTTTAGGGTGCCTGGTTTATGTCAACGTGATATTTAGGCTAAGAACATCAATTGTTGATGTTCATGATTACATTTCACGACCATTTTCCACTGTTTCAGGTAGAAGTCGATTTCGCACTATCCTCCCGTACCAATGCTCAGTGGTGGTATAAATTCAAGAAGAAGAAGCATGAGAGCACACAGGGAAGACTAATATTTACAACACAGGAAAAAGCATTTAAAGCTGCTGAAAGAAAGACCCACCTGCAGATGACTCAGGTTGCTTATTTTTCAATGTTTTCGTAAATCTACAGCGTGCTTTACAATCTGATGTTATATTGTTCGTTGGATTTTGAAGAGAATCTTAAAGACATGAAGAATTCTTTTATGAGTATTCGTGTGCCTTCCTTTTGAAATCATGAAATTTTCATCCAAATAAAGTCTTTAATGGGCAATGTGTCAATCTAAATTATCCAAATGCCCTTTTCTTTTTCTACCTGCTAAAATCATGACCGGAACACTTGGAGATTCTTAAAAGGAAAAAATGTGTTATACACTAACGACGTTGGATGTGTAATTGATTGTCAGAATGTTGATGTGTTTCTATGTTTTTCTAGCTAAATAAATATTTTTTTTTATATGGTAGCTCACCGTCAAAGAATTTTACAGTGGGGGCTGGAAATATTTTTGTAATATAATCTATGGTCTTCCCAAGGCATAGTTGCTCATTTTAAGAACTTATTGTGGCTTAATCTGAGCTCAAGTTTGTTTCAAGGATGTATTCCTTGCCTTTTTAAGATAGTTCTCTATTGTTGGCTGAGTTTTTAATAGCGGCAGCTAGAACAGTTTGTTTGTAGAGCTTAGGGCATTCGAGGTGAAAGAAACAAGAGAATTCACGGCCTAAGGAAGAAATTCCAATTCTTGATATATTAGTGGTCTATTGGCCATTTCAAGAAATTTTATGTTGGAAAAGAAAGACAAATTGTGGTGGATGATCTTTTCTAAAAGAATGAAAAAATGCTTTTCCTTTTTTTTTTTTTTTTGATGTATTGTTGATTGATTTTAATAAATTATAATTTATCTTGATAAACCATCGATTTTCAATCACCCAAATTAAAAAAATCACTCAAAATTTTTCAAAAATGGACTTCTTTTTCAGTACAACAAAATCAGGGTCATGAATTTATATTAAGAGTATATATATAATTTTTTTCCACCAAGGGTTATTTTCCTCTCAAGATAAAAACTATAACTAATCTTTGTACTCTTTTTCTGTTTCGGGGATTTTTTTCCTTCTTTTTTTTCCCTCTCAAGGGCTTTATTGCGACCTCCTTTTACAACGACTAGATGTTTAGAGCTTGGATTAAATCGTTGGTTTATTTTTTAGATTTTTTTTCTTTTAGCCCTGTTAAATTCTTTTTCTTTTTTTTTTTCATTTTCTTTGGCCTAACTAATTGTATTTTTCTTCTTTTTCTATTGATATAGGGTAGTGATTTTAGTATAGGACAATTTTTTGGGAGTATCAACTCAGTTAGGATGCCTAAGAAATTCTCGATAATAACTGATCTCCATTGTTTTTGCATAAAAAAGAGTATATAATTACATCTAATAATCAATATTTAAAGAAAGTGCAAGAATTCACATTTATTATTATTTTTTTCATGATTCTCCGTATTGTTAGCCCAATGTGTGTGTGTGTTATCACCATTGCACGCCATATTTAAGCAATCATGAATATTAAATAAGGATTCACATCTCAACTATTTTTAAATTCATTCATTATAACATAAAGTTCCATACATTTTATAACGCCTCTAACATACATTTTTCCTTAAAATTGCATCTAGTAGATTTTTTTTCAAAAAAAATTTTCATCTGTTGCCCGTAATTCTTTTCAATATGATAAGTTGAATGCTTTTCATATCCCCTCAAAAGGAAAAAGAGCCAAGGATTTTTTTTTTATTTTTTCTAAATGGTGAGAAAGAGCAACTACTAATGAAGATAGAAAAAAAATTCTAATTAATTAATCACCCAATTCCTGTATTATCTTGCACCAAAACCTCCCACCTTTTTCTCTAATTGGCACATGTAGTCTCTTAGGAAAGTTGGTTTGTTTTTTTACCATTAGTTTACTTAGCTATATTTTTCTACTTTTTTCCTCTATTTGTACCTCTAAGAAAAGATAAGGAAAAAAAAAAATTATCACATCGACGAGAAGAAACAGTTTGGACATCGGGGATCAGTTGTAATGATTCCATGTTTTTTTGGTTACATATGAGAAAGAAGCGGACAGATATACGTTATTAATTGATTGAGTAGCATTTTTTTCTAAGAAAAATGATTGTATAGCATTAAATCAATTGTGTAAAGATTGATTGAAGAAACAAAGAAACACACAAGCGTGCGAAACATGCAGCTACAACTAGTTAAAATATAAAGTAAGCAAAATTACAAGAAGATTATAAGAGGGATAGGAGCTCTAAAAACATCATAAAATTATAACACGAGAAGTGTCTTATTCCAAAGATACTATTCGCAACTACACTTAATTCTTGATGCGCGTCGTTCTCCATTAAAAAATTTGACAGAAACTGTGTAATACATGGGCTGTTTTGAAAGTTTGAAGACTATTATCATTGAATATGTATGAAGTTTAAAGACTAGAAAACAACATTTGTTAAGGATGGTTCAGAGACCAATCCAAAGGATATATTATATTTCCTTTAGATCAATTGCCTTTGCCAAGAACAAATGTTCAATGTACAAGCTGGTCACATCTAAACAAGATGTCTCACTTCTTAGAAGTTTCAAAGAAATTAAAACCATGTCCTCAACATAATATATATTACACAAAACAACGCTCGATTGTTTGGACATTTTTTTACGTAATAAAACTAGTCAAGAGGAACACAAACAAATTAAAGCAGACATTGAAAGCAACCATCTAGCATATCCATATGCATAAGCCTCTCTCTTGTTAACGTCCCCATTAAAGGAGCCAGTGCAAATGCCAGCAGCAACAGCAGCACAAGGTAGCAACACTGCATCACATGGAGAAAATTATTATTATTATACATATACATATGTATATATATTTTATGTATATAGACATACATAATGATTGCTCTAATATTTTACATATTGTTCTGTTGTTTTAATCATATGATATAAACAAATAGTTGTATCTAATATTTATACATTGTTTTGTTGTTTTAGTCGTGTGGTATAAACAAACAATTGTAACTAATTGAATAGTTAAGGAATACATAATATCATGTCATCAATCAATATAACAAAAGTGTGCACTTATATCTATAAATTAATCGCTGGCAACTAATAGTTTAAAAAAAACCACGGAAAACTCTTCTTAGAATGAAAAGTTTCTATCTGGAATTATGTTGTATATAAAGAGCAGTTGCCAAGGAAAACTAATCATTAGAAGGAATTGATATAATAAAACTTACCAGCAGTCCCAAAGGGGATCAGTTGATCTAGTATTTTGTTGTGCAACAACAACAGTAGTTTGCTGCTGTTGCTGCTGGTTGTTGAATCCAGGAGGAGGACCATAATAAGTGGCCGGCCGGTAACAAATAGCACTTGGTGGTGCTGCTACATACGGATAGGAATTTTGTAACACCCCTAAATGGGGGTTAATAGTTTTTAATAAATAAAATAAAAATTAGAAAATAAAAATAAAACATTAAAATAATTTACCCGGGACTTAAATAAAAACTCTCAAAACAAAATGAAAACATAAGCAAATGAATAAACCACAATTTAATGTAGCAACTTAAACTTTAATAATATAAAACTGTCATCATTATCATTCCAACCTTTAACACATCTTAATACAGTTACAGAAAGTAACAAACAATGCTTATAATATCATGAAGGATATTCTTTGATAATTGAAATAATTCCAACGTAATACAGCTACATAGCTTCCTTAACTATATCTCTTGTCGCCACCTCACACATTGTGAGTCCTGAAAAGATGAAAATATAGGAGAATAAGCAACAATTTGCTTAGTAGGGAAAACCATTACTCACCTTTAGGTTTTTATCCATACCACATTAAAACCTGCATGGCTAGTTAGTTTTCATTATTATTCATCAATTTTATCTTGTTTAATTCTGGTGGATATCTTATGATCATTCTTACCAAGTTTCATACATATATATATATATACATACTAATTCAGAATTTAATTATGCTTATCTGTATCCACCGTGCAATAGAATATCATATCACCCAACTCAACAAAACCCAAATGGGCGCACTTGATCACCCTCCAAGCATTCCAAGGGTGTTTCGATGAGGAGACATCAAGCCCCGAGTCCTCACCAAGTCGATTCCTGTATAGTGCGTTCTAGGACTTTAATTATGCTCATCTGTATCCACCGTGCAATAGAATATCATATCACTCAACTCAACGAAACCCAAATGGGCGCACTTGATCACCCTCCAAGCATTCCAAGGGTGTTTTGATGAGGAGACATCAAGCCCCGAGTCCTCACCAAGTCAATTCTTGTATAGTGCGTTCTGGAACTTTTGACCCAATGGAGCATCATCACCTCCCCCTATTTTACCTTTTAGGGTATTTGTGTCCAAAGACGTAACTGCTGCTCTCTTTACGTCTCACTATTTCTCTATATTCATCCGTTATTTATAGAGTTAGTTTTTCTAACCATACTTCTCAATTTATAACATGTGTCAAATCATTATATTCCTCGCTGTACAATACAAAACGAGTTCTACATCATCATGCTATAGATATAATCATATACATTCAAAATAGCATATACATATTTTGCAACATAAAACAACAAATTTTAATTTATCAAAACCTCACAAAAGATGAGTAATAGAATCCCTACCTTTCAAGCTTATCAACAATTTTTTAATCTCGAAATCAATTAACGTTAGCTCCACACTCCCTTGATCCTAAGGCATGCATAAAGACAATTAAAACTAAAGCACAACATATAACCATATTCATAAATAAATTATGTGTAAATCCATCTCACTAGTGTGCTATTAAAGTTTTTATGCAAATTTCTTTTTGAATATCAAAGTAACAATTTTTGTCTTAACATAATATAAAATGTATTCAAGTAATCTATATATTTTAGTTCCTAATAAGATTCAGAAATCACTCAGGATAGTATTGGAAAGGTTGCAAGACATTAAGGAATTAAGAGGTGAGCAAAGTTGGGTTCTTGGTTTAGGTTAACAGTTGGTATACTATGGCAAACCGGCAGTATACTTTTACCAAAAGAGCAGGTTCACTATTTACAAGCAGCATACGGGTTAACAAGTGGTTTACTTAAGATAAACAAGTGATATACTGCCACTGACAGATTTACTAGTTTTCAATCTGAAAATTAAAAAATTAATAGAAAATAAAATACAACTCTGATTTAGACTCATGATAGCTCGTTGGAAAGCTTAGGATGTGTACTTTTTAAATATGCAAACTAATTTACAAAATTTATTTTCATTTAATCCCAAAATTCAAAAAATAGCCACTGCCCATAGAGGTATTATAAAGTTTATCGAATGTCAAGTTTTTCTTTAACCCAAAACCTATTATCCTGGTTCAAAAATCTTAAAACCATTCCAAAATATGTAGCATATATTATATAATCACAATAAACATATTCTCATAAGTTTTATATCAAAATCATTATCGAACCATATTTCTAACCTTCCTTGCAAATAATGATGAAAACATGCTTAAGTTTACTGTTTAAGCTCAAAACTTTAAAACATTAACCATAGAGCTATGAAAACTGGTTCTAAACATTCTTAACATGTTTCTAACATTGTTGTCAAACCAAAATAAAGGTTGGTTGTGAGTTTTAACTCAAGACTCAAGTTTTTGTTCATAAATGCTCAAATATGCATGCTAACATAACTAGAAATTTGCATGAACTTTGAACACGAAAATTATGCATTAAACATGGAGAAAACACATACTAAAAACCAAGTTTAGATTAAAAAAAACCTACCTCAAAACTCCTTTGAAAAGCATCAAAGTTCGGATTAAAAATCAAGCTTGAACTCTTGGGATTTTTTGGCCATGAAGGTGACAGTTTTGGCTGATTTTCGGACAAGAATACAGGCTGCCTTGGGATTATTTTGTTTCAGCAAGAAGATAGAGTGGAAGACGTGAGAAAGAGATGGAGACTTTTGTGTAAGGATTGCTTGAGGTTCCCTTTGATCTTCCTTTGCCTTGTCTCACCATGGTAGAGGAAAAGAAGAAAAGAAGAGGAAGGAAAGAAAGAAGAGTAGGGGAAAGAAAAGAGACATGAAGAAGAAGGAGATTGTTGAGTGAAATAATTGAGGAAACATAGTTGGCAAGAATGAGTTTTATTTGTCTCCTCGGGAGACTTTAGCCCACATAATGCCAAAATGGTATTTTTGAAATTTATTAAAAGTTACAAAACTTTTCAATAAACATACTAAATAAGTATAGGAGAATTTTAGAAAATTTAAAAAAATAAATAGAAATAAATATTGTGAAATAGATTTTGAATGAAATAAATTTTTGATTGGCACACTAAAAATTAATTTAATTACCTTAATACTCGTTAGTAAAATAATAGGTGTTACAAACTTGATTATAGTTATTGTAGGAGCCCTCATATGGAGCTGCTACAGGCTGTGGCGGCGACATGGGCAGTGGAGAATAATCTGGTATAGGTGCTAGGTGATATGCTACTGAAAATAATTGCATTGTATGAAAAAGGGTTTTGTCGAAAATAATAACCAAGTATAGTAAAGATTAATGTTAGGAACAGCAATTGTAATTTAATTTTTTGTTAAGAGATAATTTTAAAATACCAAAAATTGTTGAGTGTGTCATGCATGCATTATGAAAGAGAGTTACTCCCCCGAGCTAACTCTTTTTTATCGTCATGACTCATGTTTGCTATTATGAAAGAAAGGAAATTAAGATCAGGGTTTTGTAGGTTAAACTAGGAATATGTGACTATGCGAAGAGCCAAAACTAGTACTCAAGGATGAACAGTCAAGATCGTAGTTGCTAGAGACCTAATTATATATACTGGGCTATATTATAGTAATATATTAATTATATTGTTGTTTTATGTATAATTAATACATACAAAAAAGAATTAGGCAATTCATCAAAGCACAAAATGAGAGTGAGAGAGGGGAGGAGGCCGAGAGTGCTAAGGAAATTCAACAAGCCCAAGAAACACTGTAATATATAAATGTATATATGTATATATATTTTCATTTTCGTAACCTCATTTTAAGATTATAGAAAAATAAACCTTGATTTTGCATTATATTTATACCTTTAGATTTCTAATTTAAGCATACTTCTTAACTTTTCTCAGTCAACAGTCAATTTTGTTCATAAACTGTCTTAAATGCACATTATAGCAAAAACTCAAGATTCCAATACATAAACGATATTTAAGTAGTCTTTTTTACAATCAAAATCAATCTTTGACTGAAAAAGCGTAAGGATCACATGAATTAGAATGCAAAGTATTATGTGATACAATTTAAAATATAAGATATGATTTTCGTAAAACTTCAAGATGTATGGAATAAAAATGAAAAAAAGAAATCATTAATGCATATTATATATTCATGTTTGATAAAACAAATTAGAGTATATTGGTAATATAGTTAAAACTCGTAGTTCAAATTATTTATAGTGTAAAGTTCTCACATGCTACGAAGTAAAGCAAAAGTATGAAAAAGTGTAAACTCTCATATACTACAATATTACTTAAGTTAAAACTTACAATTCTAACCATGTGTCCAAAACGCTTTCTTGGTGCAAAAAATTAGCTACGTTGTTGTGCATGCTAATAATGCTATGGATACCCCTTGGTCTATTGAACTTCACCTTCATGTAATATTATTTTTTTTATTAAACTTTATTTCTTTTTCATGAAAAATTATTAAAAGTGTCGAGAGATGTAAGTCATCTCTTTATTATTGACACTTCTGTCCTATACCTCTCACCGCATTTTATATGACATAAAAGTTGGAGATATGTCATACTTTGTATGACTTACAATGATGAAATTGTTGGAATTAAAATATGAAACGCAGCGGAAGAGGCAGATCGTTAATAAACAAAAATTTTCTAAAAACTTTGTTCATTGGGAATAAATATATAATTTTAATTAATAATAGAAAGCTTTAGGAATTTTACAAACCTTTTGAAGACTATCAGGTTATCCTAGCTTTCCTCTTTAACACCACGATCTTCCAATCCAAGCCTCCACACCAATGGAAAGACGAGTGGGCGTCAAACTGCAAGAATGAATTTTTCTCACACTTTTTTGAATCTGCTATGTACTCAACACATGAGATAGCAGACATTTTTTTCAGAGAAGAACTCTCAATTTTTCTCTCAGAGTATTTTGCAAAAGTTATGTGAATGAAAAAACTCTTGAGATAACTGTTATCTCTCCCTATTTATATCTGAGCAATTAGTTATTTTTCAATTGACTTTTTAATATGAAAATAATCACCATATCACACATATGGAGAAAGGATATATTTTACAGGGTTGTAACCTTTTAACTTTCCCTCTCCTTCTTTTTTTTTTCTTTCTTTCTCTTTCCTTTTTTTTTTTCCTTTCCCGAATCACAACTGATTCGTACACTACACACACACACATACATATATATATATATATATATAAGTAAAATAAAAAAGTTAAACGGAAAAGTTTTTTTTTTTTTGAAGTTTACTTTTATATATATATAAAAGTATATAAAAAAAATTAAGGAATTCGCTGCCGAATTCATTTAGAGTGTGTGTGTGTGTATATATATATATATATTAATAAAATCTTATATATATATATATTAAAATTTAAAAATAAATCTCATTTATTTTAGAAAATAATATTTAAATAATCAAATCATTCAAATATTACCAATTAGTTAGTTGACTAATGCTCAGTTAAATGTGACAATATTTATCACATTACATTATGTGTCACAATAAATATTTTTCTGTATCACATTAATAATTTCAAGTGTGAAATAATTAATTCAGAATTCAATAATTTCAAACTAAATATGTATAATTCATTCTATGCAAAAAACAATATAGTGTTACAGAGGTGGCATTGAGGACCTATGGACCTATAACCCAAGCTTCAATAAATTTGACAATCAATCAAACTCTTTAATTAATGTGTTAAATTTATTAGTTTCAGTGTTACTCCACTAAAAACCTGAAACTGAACTATTGAGGTTATAGTAAAATTACTCAAAGAAAATTAACGAGTAGTCTATTGATATAATCATTACATATAAGTCAGTCCTCCATAAATAATTTATAATAAGAGCTAGGTTCAATTTTCTGTTTACCTCTCTTATTATATCTTAATCCTTGAGTACCAATAATTCTCTAATGAACAGTTAATTCATAATCTTATTATGAACGAGCGCTCTACTATTCAAACCTCGAATTATCACTCAATAGAACTATTTTTCTAACTTCCATAGAGAAGGAATGGATTTCATATCTGTATAATATTATTCCCAGCCACTTATTACATTATATTTTTAAGATGCTAAGTTATAATCTGTGCTACACAAATCTTACCATGCAAGTCAAAAAACATAATGTCATAAATAGGAGTCTAATAAATACTCAGGATTAAGACTGTCAAATATATGATCATCATAGTGATAAATTTGAATACTCTATTTGTAACGGATGATTATTAGACATTCATAATTTATCTGGTCTAGTCCTATATAATCTCATTATATAAAGTACCTCCAATCCAATGTCTCTATATTAATAGTCCGGATAGTGATTATTTCATTCTAAATGAGATTGGACAGTACTTGTAATATTTAATTAAAGATCCCAAACTTTAATTAATTATTACGGACTATTTAGATTATTTTCTATAAATTTTATCCCTAAGCATATAACACTTATATGCTAAATTTATAGTCACATAAATAATCATGAAATTTTCTTGATGTTTATAAATGTATTCATAACACATATATCAACCAAAATAATAACAAATGCCACTTTATTTATTTATTGTCAAAAAGTACAATGTCACAGCTTTTAGGGTATCAAGCCCAACAATATTTACTTATCAAGATTGTGGTATGAGAATGGGTTATGAGAGTCCTTTTTTCTTTTTTGATATTAGTGGAAATAGTAGTCAGTTCATGTTTACTTGCACTTTTTCGTATTGGGATGGAAGTAAAAGTGGTGCTCTTTTACAAATTTGAGATTAAGAAATGGGATTGGCAATCCCATGCCACCTTCAGATTAGAGCTCCCAATCCTAAAAGTAATATTAAATTTTTATCTTACCACCTAATTTACTAATAAATATTCATTTAAAAAGAAAATACAAAAAAAATTATACCCTATTTTTATTATTTCATTTACCTAACATTATAACATTAGCTTATAGATTTCTTTTACAGGAAAATGGAGTCAATTTAAGAGGGTACAATTAGAGTATTTCCTCCCTCAAAGACTTTAGAGTGCTCTGGTATGGTTTTTTAGTTTGTGTGTTTCGTCGCCTCCTTTCTTTTTGGGTCCAAAGTCTATTGGTGCCTCCGAGTTGGACGCTAAGCCTTGGGCTTATGAAAGGCAAAGGTCATTTGCAATGGGGTTGGAGAGGAGTTAAACCTGGGCAGAAGGGGCGTTAAATGATTGGATTCAATTGGTTTAGAAGCCAACAAATTTCTATATTGGCAAGGTCGAGGGGAGGCTATTGTGGCTGGCCACGATGATACCCAAGGTAGATGCGACCAAGGAGAGTTGTGAGCAACCGAATTTGGTTGTGGCCAAAGGGATGGAGGTGGGGGGAGAGCTGTACTATTGTGGAAGGATGACAACACTAATCGTGATCTGGATCTGGCTAGAGCCAAAGGCGTCGGAGAACAAAGGTCCAAAACTAGCATCGGTGGAGCTCTCAAAGGTAATTGGCCTTGTTGCATCAATTTTTAGACTGAGGTTGATTGGGTCGGTTGTTGGTGGGAAGGATTGTTGGAAGTTCGGCCAATCCACAAATATTTAAGAGTAGAAGATGATGGCAGTAGTGGACTCCTCTCTGTTAAGGTGTTACTTCTATGTTTTTAGTTGTGTCTATGTTCTAGTTTTCTTTTTATGTCTAGTATGCAATAAAAGAGATGGTTTTCCCACCTTCAGTCTTGGTTAGTATTGTACACCATTGCTTAGCAGCTTTGTGTATGGTAACTGACGGATAGATTGTATCTATACCAAATTGTTTACACCTTTACTAAGGTAGTTTGGTTGATTGGTTTCATCCATCAACGGTTGTTTTATATAATGATCCGTTGAAGAGCTCCATATTGGATTTCGAGTGTGTCTTTCCCTCTGGGTATCAATGTCATCTTTTGTCCCTATGTTTTATTTGTTTTAACTAGTGGATCCATTGAATTTCCAGGATTTTTTGGTGCCTAGTGGGCAGTTGTATGAAACTCTATTTGTACTAATTTTTAGATGAATGAAGTTTTATTTCTCCAAAAATGGAGTTAGTTTCCTTAAGGGCATTTAGCAAAAATCAAATCAACAATACAAAGAGGGCTTTCACCAAGCTAAAAGTGATCTTTCAAAGAAACAAGAGCAAAGGTTAGAAGTGTGTGGGCTGCAAGATTGTTTGATCTAGAAACATGAGAGCGAGAACCATAATTTAGCAAATTACAATAGTTTGAGATGTCAGACATAAAGGCTTCCATGGAGGAGTGGGTATCTTTGGCCCAAACTTGATTTATAACATAGAGTGCTTCATTTTCTATGGAAGAAAGCTACAAGCATGAGCCAAGAGCTAGTTCAAGGCCTTCACAAATAGCAAGAAGCTCCGTTTAATTAACATCAAGGAAGCTTGGTAGCTTTGAGTCATGGAACTACAAACATTTCCATGGTGGTCTTTGACAATGACATAAAACCAATTGAGCCAAGATCAATAACAACGGAGGCATCAACATCGAGTTTGAGTTAGTTTGCTGAGGAGGTTCCTAGGCAATGTAGGGTCAGAGCTGGTAGGCTGTTTAGGCTTGAACTTATGTTAAACATCATGGAACTCAAAGATGTAGTGTTGAGCAGTTTTAAAAATGATGATGTTAGTGTTCCTGTGTTTCTATAGACATATAAAAGGTAAATTACAATGGCACCCTTTGTGTTTTGCTCAAATTACAAAGACACCCTCTGAACCAAAACTAATCACGCTTATACCCCTTGAGCTTAACACTCTTTAACTTTTTTCATATAAAATGACAAAAATACCTCTTAAAGTCAGTCAATCTAATCTAAAATCACTAAATCAGAGCCATTTATTTCTTTTACCCAAAAAATCAAAATCAACAAAAAAAAAAAAGAAAACAAAAAAACCTTTTTTTTACCAAAAATAAAATTTAGAAAGCAAAGGAAACAAAAAAAAGAATCCAAGCATCTTTCCCCTTACCTGCCCCACCAAACCACCCGACCCCTACCCAAATCCACCCGCCCCTTCCTCTACTGGCAACCCGCAGTGACCCCACCATTGGGCCCAACAACATCGTCTACCCCTTTCTGTCATACCCAACACAACTTGCCCATTTTGTTGAGCCTAACTCCACCTTCACTATTTTGTCAAGCCCAACTTTGCTAGCCCCTCTTTTTGTCTAGCTCACCTTGCCTGCCTCTTTCTTATCAAGCCCAACCATGCCCAACCCTTTCTCGTCGAGTACAACCACCCCTATCAACCCCCTTCCTGTCGCACCCAACCACCCGTCATAGTTAGCCGCCTGTCGCACCCCTACCCATCGTGCTCGCACCGAACGTCGTCCCATCCTGTCAGGCCTCCCATGTCGCTGCCTTTTCACTTGTCACCCCCTCTCCCATCACTCCACCAATGCTATGCCCTATCCAAAGAGAGAGAAAAGAGAAAGGGAATGGAGAGATAAAGACAATTTTTTTTTACATTATTATGTCATATGTAATATTTTACATTATGAATTTTTATTTTAAGATGTTTTTAAAGTTTTTTTCTCTTTATAAAAGTTTTTTATTCATCATTATTTGTTTTATTTATGTTTTTATGATTTTATTATAATTTTTTAATTTTTTAAGGAAAATATAGCACTAAAGGAAAGTAAGAATTTTTTTAGGTTTTGTTGGAAATAGTTATTTATGGAAAAATAAATCATTTTTTAGTTTTATGGAAAATAAACCATTTTCTATAATTCAATTATTGTTTTGTTGGGATTCCTTATTTTTGGTTTTATTGTAATTAATTGATTTAATTGTATTTTATCTTATTTTAGACATAATTGTTATATTTGAGAAAGAAAAAGAAAAGAAAAAATATTTTATTTTCCATTAGAATGAAATCCATAGTTATAAGTGTGTATGAATGATTTAAACTCACTTTTAATGCCAAAGAAAAGTGCAATCATCATTTTTAATTGCATAAAATAAATAAAAATGTTTTTTAATGAATGCAGGGATATTTTTAGTATTTTGAATAAATTTTACGGTTAACCCTCATAGTAGGGGGTCTTTACGTAATTTTTTGTAAAAGTGATGGCGTATCAGTATGATAGTATTGGTCCAAGGGATATCACTATAATTTAGACAAAATACAAGGGGTGTGATTATAATTTACCCACAAATAAATTTCTGTCATACAAAAGATGCCAAAGAAAATATGCCATTTCTTCAAAAAGCTTCTTGTTAAGTTTTGAGATGGTAGATTGGACAAAGTCTTTTGAAGCAATTACCTTTGACATTTTTGGCAATGTGAGCATAAGGAAATGAGGGCCAAAGATGCCTAGTGTTGTCACAAAGGTGAAAAGAGTTGAAGTAGTTTCTCATCCCTTTTGATAGTGAGAACAAATTGGTGAAATATTGATTTCAAGATGGTGGAGATGAGCTGTGGGTAGAATGTTGTGAGAAGGCCTTCCATAAGAAAATCTTCATTTTGTTAGAAAAATTTGGTTTCCAAAGTAATTTCCACCACAATATGCTTAATAGAGTAGAGGGGACAAATTCGAATAGGCATTGTTGAAATGCAATATGATAGCTTGTTTTAATGGAGAAAGAGCATTGCTTACCATAATACCAAATTGGAAAGTCAAGACTTTGCCATCTTTCAAGGGGGATTTTTTGGATTTTCATACTTGATTGGTAAGAGATAGTCATTTAAGAGCTCTAGATTCCAACCAAAACCTAAAGCCATGAGAAAATGATTAAAAAATAAGTTACCTTTAATTGGAAACGGGGAGATAGGTTCGAAAGACATGGGGCAGAGAAGCCATGGATATTTGAAGCCATTTGTTGTCTTTCCATCGCTAATTGTCCAAGGAATGCGCTTCCAAAGAATTTTAAGCCCCACACAAGGCTTCACCAAACAAAGAAGCAGAAGAGGGTGCTAGTAGTGCGAACGTCAAGAAAGTCAATCCTTAGAATGTTTTGCTTTGTAGACTTTGTAAGTGTTAGGACTCTATCATGGCGAGCCTTCACACATTGAGGGTGTGGACTTTATGGCCTTTATTGGTTGGCTCCAGTGGCCTACCTATTAAGAGCCAAGGTGGTAGCACATCAGATGATGAAATCTGTTGAGTCCATGATGGTTGTTTCGGCATAGGGAGTGGTCGAAATGTGCTTCTAGGCTCTCTTGTAAGGGCCTCGACTAGGATACGACTAGACCTAAGTAACCCCAAGGATGGTAGCATCTGAGAGTGAGACTCATTGTGATCAAGGATTCGTTGAAGATGAGGACTTTGCAAAAAGAGTATCTCCAAGTATACAAATGACGTGGGAAAGGAACGTAGGCAATTATGAATGATTTCCCCAAGTCCTTAGTGGTGAGGATATGTCCACTAGGTCGGATGAGGTTTTTGAGTAAGTTGGTAAGACGTTGTGGTCCCTCATAAGAAGCAGCTCTAGAGAGAGAATGAGTATTGTCCCTATCAAGTGGGGTAGTTAACACTTTGAAAGAAAAGGTCTATAAAGAGGAAAGGTAGTGAGTCTTCAATAGTGGGTTTGGTGTTTCTTGGCTATTGGCTTCCCTCAGGCTATGAAAGGACTTGATTTTGGTGGAGTTTTATGGTATTTTCATGCTCAAGAGAGATAATGTTTGGGTCTTTGGCTTCCTTGGACATTACCAAAAAATGTGGAGCTTTGAGTTTCCTGATGAATAAGGGTGGATGATTTAGGCTGTGAAGTTGTTTTCTCTTCGTGGTTTGAGGTTAGTGATGATAATTAGAGAAGCTTTGATATGGTTTGATGGAGGTTTAGGAGGTAAGTATGGTGGTTTGGGTTTGGTGGAGATGGTAATTATGGAGTTTTGTGGTGCTCGGATCCCCTCTCGAAAGGTGATCATTGATGAAAAAGAAGATAGAGATGAAGAGAGAGAATGAAAAATATTGGAGCTATGGTGGTATTAGGATGTTTTTATGATGACTGTGAGAGGTGGCAATGGGAGTATATAAGGAAAAGGTAACTTTAGTTTGGTTAGAAGTCCTACTTAGTTAGAAGGACTTTAGGACTTGGTTCCACGAGAGAGACTATAAGAGGAAATCTCTTGCCATAGGAGGATTTCTCTACATGTTTGAATTCTAGGCTTCAATATAATATTGGGCTGTTAGGAGCTTTAATGGCTAGCTAGCTAAGAAGCTTACTTCAAATGTTCTGCCATGGAAGGATCCAAAATGTAAAGGCTTGTCTTGCTATTTTTGGGCACAGGTCAGATCCTAGACTTAAGCCCTACATTGACTTGCTTTGATAAAAGAGGTGATTTGTCTCTTATGTCAAGGCATCACGTGACTTTATAGCTAGGTTCTCTTGGGTAGATTGTTGGGTTGGCTTAGCAAATGGGTTGATGGGCTAGTACATTAGATGGACCAAATGGGCTTTTTCTAGTAATGGGCCAAGACTTTGGAATGGGCTTTTTGGCTGTGTCTTTTGTTGATTTCCTCTGTACCATTATATTTTAATTCCAATTAGACTTAAAATCTTCCAAGTGGGTTGAAAGTCTAATTAGATTAAGTAAAATGGGCCCATTCACATTCCTAGCCTTCCAAACCAAGGCCCACTTAGAGAATCTTGTCTTATAGCTTGTGTCCACATACCTTACCATGGGCAATATCATGGTTATGGATTAGGCTTATGCCTTGCAGAAAAAATAGGTATCAACATTAAGCAAGAGAGGTTGTGTCATGGAGGATGCGTCAACATTGCTTTGCAAGTATCAGGATTTTTAATCCTATTTTTTTGTGTTGTCGTCTATTGTCAAAAAATTGTATGACTTTATGGTGATATTAGGAACTAATTGTTGCATATTTTTGAATCCTTTTTATTAAGTTTCCTGATTTGTTTATATTGATGGTGATGGCTTTTGACTTTTAAGAATGGAAAACTTCTTGTTTTGGTTTGTATCTTTTTGTGGAAAGTTTGTTAAGCAACATTGTGTGTTTTCTTAATTTACTCTGATTCAGCTGATTAAGTTTTTACAAATAACATTCTGAATAAAATATGAGCAAAAAGGAAACTGATAAAGTTGACTTTCATGTTTTGTGTCTAGTTTTTATTTTTTGATTAGTAGAAAACATCCATTTATCTACACAATAAAAGTGAGGAGATGTTTGTCAACATAGGTGTCAACATACCAGAGTCAAACTTTTCCAATTTGTTTCAAAGTGAAGATTTGATAGCTGGGATCTGAATTTCAATTTGATCTCAAAGGAATTCGACCCTAGACTTAGGGGAAGGAATATAGACACTTCTTTAGGGCTAAGCTTTGTCTATTTAAATGATCACATATTGTGTTTTATTTCAAAGCTTCATTGTGAGAGAAAAACTTGATTTTTTCTTAGGCATAACACTTAGCTTTCAACCTTGTGTTGTCATTATGTATTATTGCAATCCAAAAAAAGTCGTTCATCGATTGAAGGCTCAAAGTATATTAGTTGGACGGAAGATGAGTGTGAAGACTTAGAATAGGACGGGGAGTCTAAAGGTGAGTCGTAAAGAAGATAGCATAGGAACCTGCACTCATGTAGTTTCTAAGCATTCTTGTAATCATAATCCTTATAACTATAATTTGGTATTAGTGGATTGTATGTTTCATACCTGTGGTTTTTTTCCCCTAAGGGTTTTGGTCACATTAAATAACCATATCACTATGTTCATTTAATTTTTTTTTTAATTTTATACAGCGATTATTCTTTGATATTTTTCAAATAAGGTACCATTAATGTGTTCTATATGCATATAATACTGTTTGTTCTGTCTATCAAATCTTACCAGTGGTATGTACCTAAAATAAGATCTTAGGATAAAGACGGTATGGATGGATATGAGTTGGAGGCTCAACTGTAAGACCACCTTTGCTGGATAGCAAGAACTATACCTATTAAAAGGCATATATGAGAACATTCCTAAGCTCCACTGATGAATGTGCCTGGAGAAGCATTAAATTTGGCTAGTCACCATTAATGAAGGAAGTTGATAGAGTTACTAAACCCAAAGAGACCAAATACTGGTCTTTAACTGAGCTAAACCTAGCCATTTGGAATGCAAAATGTTTGAACATAATATTTATTGTTGTTGATGTTTACCAATTCAAACTCATTTCTACATACATAAAAGCAAAGGTGGACTAGTAGAAGTTGAAAGTGGCCCGTGATGGAACATCTAAAGTTAAAAGATCTAAATTGCAAATGTTGGCCATACAATTTGATGAAATTCTCGTGCATGAATATGAAACCTCCATTGATTTTTATTCCAGATTTTGTGATAACGTTAACTCTTTGTTTGTCTTGGGTGAAATGTATACAGATGCTAAGATTGTGCAAAAGATCTTGAAATCTTTGCTTGAGAGATTTCACATAAAGGTGACTACCATTGAAGAGCGTGTAACTTGAATACTATCATAGTCAAAAAGCTTGTTGGTCCTCTAAATGAGATGAAAGTGAAGAACAAAAATAAAGAGAAGAATTAAGGCTTAACATTTTTGGTTGACAAGAAAGATAGGATGAGTTTCCTGATAGTGACATCATAGACGATACAATAGCATTATTGACTAAGAATTTTAAAAAGTGTAAGGCCGTAAAGTTTTAAAACTACAATTTATTGTCACAAGAAATATATAAATGAATAATTATTGAATTATAGCCATGACCTCTATTATTGTTATTTTATTGCGATTATTATCACTGTTATTATTATTATTATTATTATTATTATTATTATTATTATTATTATTATTATTATGATCAGTATTGTCTAATAAATGTCAGAAAGTGTTTTCTATTGCAGCATGAAGGTTCGAGCCTCGTTCAAAAGCATGGTGTGCATGTATATGTTAGCATGAAGGTTCGAGCCTCGTTCAAAAGCATGGTGTGCATGTATATGTTAGTTAATATATTTTGTTATTGGCAATATAATGACATGTAATAAATGACACCTTTGTACTTTTGTGATAGATTTGTGGTGTGTCATGTATGCAACTTTATTACTTATTGTACTCTTTGTTAATCATATATATATAGATTTAGTTTTATATATGCTTACCAATGATATGTATATTGTGTATGTGTGTGTATATATATATATATATTTTATATAAGTTGCTTTGTATAGTATATATATGTAGGTATGTATATAACACCTTATTACATATTCCTTCCATATATACATATATACATATATAGATGTATGATTTAAATTTAGCATATGTACATATGTTGTTTTATATAAGTTGCTTTGTATATTATACATATATGTGTGTGTGTGTCGTGTATGTACATAACACCTTATCATATATTCCTTCCATATATACATATATACTTATATAGTTACATGCTTTAAGTTTAGCATATGGCAGACCATGCACAATAGAATTAGGCAATATTCTATATGCCCCATAATGTATGGTTTTATACAAAAAAAAAAAAAAAAAACAAAACAAAACAAAGAGAAAAATAAAGAGTACTTCCTAGGCCAAACTAGTTATCATATGCCCACATGAGATATTGTTTTCTTATCACATTTTGTTGGGTGAGTTTTAAAATAAAATAAAATAAAATCTACATGAAACAACATGTGGCTTGGAATGTATTTATATTCCAAAACTACACGTCGTTCAAGCTTTCTTTACCACAATTTTTGCATTTTTGCAGAATGCTTCTTCATTTTTCGAGTTTGTATTCTAATAATTTTTCTTCAACTTTAACACCCCCAAACTCCTCCAAATCCCACCAAATCTATCTCAATCATTGTAGATCATCATTACATAAATGTGAGGAAGATTTCCCTTAAATTTTGAGAGATCTTATTGTTTTTCTTTTATTTTCTCCATAAATTCCTCAATTCCATGCTTGCTTATAGCTCATGACTTCCTCTACTCAACTACAGGATAGGTGTGAATAGAGCAATTAGGCCTAATTATAGGACTCAATTAACGTCATTAGTGCACCTCGTTCACACCTCTTGAAAAACTCTCCTTTCCTTCCCCTCGTTCTAATATTCTTTTCTTTCCATTGTGCATTTTCCCTCTAACATATCTTCTTCTTATTTTCATTTACAACAAAACTTTTCTAGGCATCTAATACACCCCTTGAAACTATTATAAACATTTCTCAAACCACAAATATATTCTTTCTTCAAAACTAGAGGCTAAATTGGCAAGGTGAGTGGTGTGATTGCTCGAATCGTCTGTAACAGTGTTTTAGCCACATCACAAGGTTGATCTTTCTACCTATTTTCATGCAAAAGTCTCTTCATGATATCATGATTATGTAGGTTTGATTTTATGTGGCTTAAGATTTGGTCATGTTTTGGAAATAAGTTTTGATGTTTAAGCTCGTTTTTAAGTCAAGAACCTACATGACAGGATTTTTCCAAAAAAATAGAAATGAGATTTTGTGAATATTCCTTTTGGATGTTGTTCATATAAAGGTTAGTTATGTCTCCTAAAAATTTTGGTTTCAAATATACTATTTTTGATTTTGTAGAAAATTTATACAAAATGTTGTTTTTGTGATTCTTGAACCATTTTCAATTTTGCCAATTTAATTGACAAGGTTATAAGATGTGTTTAATGCTAAAAAACTATAATCATGTTTGTTTATGAATGTAGTTATTGTTTGAAAAATTCAGCTTTCATGCAAATGTTAGTTTTTAAGTTATAGATCGACAAATGCCTATCATTTGGCTATTCTTACTGATTTCCAACCACATTTTTTATGATTATAAAGTTAAAAAGAAATAATTCTAGTAATCCAAATATCATGAAATGTAATTTAATTATATGTATAGATTTGTAGTATATTGTGTTAAAGTTTCAGAGTCATTGGAGTCTTGTATTAGTATAAAAATTCTTTGATTCTTGATGGCATGTGGTGCATTCTAGAAACAGTTTTATATGGTGAATTCTAGAACGTGGAAAAAATTGTTATAGTACTCCAAATATGATGAAACTAAATACAATGATATTTACTGGATGCATAGCATTCTATATACAAATTTACAGTCATTTGAATTTTGCATGATTTTTAAAATTTTATGTGATTTTTCTTGAGATATTTTACCAAAAATAGTGTGGTGTATTAGAAAATGAGAAAATGATATTTACTATGATATAAAAGTTATGAAATTTAATATGGTGACATTTATTGATTTTAGAAACTTTGTATAAATTTCAAAGTTATTAGAATTTTGTACGATTTTAGAAAATTCAGAATGATTGCTATCCATGATATGTTTGTGAATCTGTCCAAATTGAAAATTTTATGTATAACTATAGTTTTGTAATTATTATGTTATGATAAAAAAAAAACCTTGTTTTATAATATGATTAAATCATTGTAATAATAGTTCACAAGACTAAATGATGAAGTAATAATATTAGGAATTATAAAATGCCATTGCTCCGCTAAGAGGCCGACCTTTCCACACTTGCTGTTTTTGGGATAATTTGTAAGTAAAATTTTCACATGTAACACATAATCGTATTGTATATGTTTTTGCTATTTTGGATATTTTGATACTCGATTTATCCTATGTATACCTCCAATGATTTGGATATTTGAGAATTTATATATACATGTGTGTGTGTGTGCATGTATGTGCGTGTGATTACCTTGAAAACGCATGGCGTTATTATTGTAAAAGTTATATATTTGAATTCATGACATTTTTAAATACATAGTGTTGTGGTTCATAAAGCACCAAGTATAGGGTGATTAGTGTCCCTTGTATTATTATTTCGGGAGATTAGTTCCTGCTGGGTAATTAGTGTCCATAGGGTGATTAGTGTCCCTTATATTATGATTATGAGGGGATTAGTACCCATAGGGTGATTAGTGCTTATATATTATAATTGTGTCCATATAAAAAAATGATAAAGCCCACACTAAAGCCTATGCCTGAATAATATTATATAATTAAAAATACTTTTGTACATTTATGAGATTTGAAATATTTTTTTATGAGCTAAAAGCTTTACTTACTGAGTTTATCACTCATGTTATTAAGTTATGTGTTATAGGAATTTCAAATGGAGGCTGTGGCTTGTACACTTATTAAAGGGATGATTCCTACTACTTCGAGACTATGTGTGTAAATGGTCCAACCTGTGTGTTTTAGGATGATTATAAATCAAATAATTTCCAAATTTGAGACTACGGAAAAAATGTGTTTTGTTTTGGTTGTTGTCTTAACCTAAGAATCATCATGCATTTAATTTATTCAGATACTACATAATGGATAATGTCGAATTATTCTCCTTTGAAGGATAAATCATTTTCCATTTTAAGGATACTATTTTCTTGTATACCTTTTAAAAGATTTTGCAAATTTTAATAATTATTTTTTAGCATTATAATATATTTGGAAGTCATGATCAAAGTCGTGACAAAAAGTTTCTAAAAAACAATTTTCACAGTAAAAACCATTAGTTTTTAAAATAATTTTGGAGAAAATATACAAAAATGTGATAAAGGTACAAAATGTATGTAAAAAATTTTCATAAAATTTTGTAAGTATATAATAATTTATTGCTTAATATATATATATATATATATATATATATATAAAATTTGTTCTCACCTAGTTGAAGCAATATAGTCAGAAATCTTCTAACGAGAAAATAGTTCTTTATATAAAGCCACCATCTTTCTCGTCTAGTCCTTGACACTGAATGGATGAATGTGTAGGAGAAGAAGGGAATTAGGGTTTCAAGGATCACTTTACTAACTTTTAGTCTCCTAAAATCTTAATGCATGAGTAAAGGGGAACTAGGAATAAAAGAATTGCTTTTCTCTCTTTATTCTCTCTCTACATGCCTATTGTTTTGGCAAAGTTTTTGTAGTTTTATCAAAGCTCTCAATTTTTCATAGAATGAATAGAAGAGCCCCTTATCTATACAGAATGAGAGGCTCAATTAATTCTATAAGCTTCCTTTACATATTTAATTAAAATAAAAGTGATAAGTTTCTCATTCCTTTATATGCACTAGGCGCCATACATAGATATGATAGATGTATGTGTGGCGCCAATCACCAATTATGAGAGAGAAAATTATTTCTTGTTGTCCAATCTGATTAGTTTCCATAATTTAGATTTCTAATTTTGAATAAATTACATTTATTAAATTAGAAGATTCTAGAAACAAAAAATTTAGTAAACAAGTTTTGAATTGCATGGAGAACCTTTCCCTACGTTTGTATACATCAGACACACCAAGTTTGTCTCTTCCAAAATTAGTTATATTAGTTTATTATTCAATATGTTATTATTTAATAATTATAAATCAATTTATAATTAATTTATCTTGAGTAGTATTTAATTTGGAATTCCATAATTTACAACTAATTAATTAAACCAATAATTTCATTTGTCTAAACAGTGTTGGCAAGGATGGCGGAGGACTAACAAAACAATAATTTTAAGCTCTAATAAAACCAATGTATTAGTTAAACTCTTTTATTAATTCCAATGTAACTCCACTAAAAACTTAGAATTATACACTTTTAATTATAACTATAATTATTCATATTTTAGATTTGTTCATTTGATATATTCATTGCGTTTAAATTGATCTTCTATATAACTTATAGTTAGAACTAGATGAAATCTATTAACCTTGTAATTATTTCTTTATCCTTGAATGTCATTGATTCTCTAATAAATAACAAGTTCATGAACTTAATCACGAACTTTAGCGCTGATATTATTTAAGATCTAAATCAATATTCAAGAGAATTATTTATCTACTCCTTATTAGAGAAAGAATGGATTCCATCTTATAATAATAACATTCTCGGCTAGCTACTTCATTATGGCTCCAATATACAAGAGATATGATTAGATTCTGAAATCTATAGAGAGTAAATTAAAAGACATAATTCTATAAATAGGATTTTACTAAGAACTCAAGATAAAGTCATTTTATATATGACTATTGGTCGATATGATTAGAACTTATCATATTTTAATGGAAACTATAGAGTCTTTCATATCATATCATGTTTTAGTCCTTCATAATCTCATTATGTATAGTTTATTCATTTAATGACTTATTACAATGATAGTTTGGATAAGACATTTCCATTTTTAGTGGAAATGACTTGTAATAGTAATGCTTAAAATTAAGGATTCCATGCTTTAATTAAATAATTAATTATATATTACTGATTATTTTAATTATCATTCTTAAATATTATCCTCCTATATATAACACTTATATACAATATTTAAAGTCATATAGATTATTATGGAATTTTAATGATATTAATAAAGTTAACAAATTACATGCACATAAATATAATGAAAATTCACCTTATTTATTTATAAACATGTTTTTTTTATAAAAATATCACATGCTTTAAGGATATTTATCCCAATATAAATTGTAAGAGATTCTCTAGTCCAAGAAGACAAAACTAGGGAAACAAGAACTATGCAAACAACAACAAGGATGAAAGCACTGACAAGAAGAAAGGCATATAGTGCAACAAATATAAAGGCTATTACCATATTGCTACTAACTGTGAAAACACACGTACCAAAAAGAAAAGTAATAACAGAAGCATGGCAGTAACTTAGAAAGATGAAGAGGAAGACCTCGATGAGGAAGAAGAAGATGTGGTTAGTAATTTCTATGCTTTCACTAGTATTGTGGTACAATTAACTTTACTGTTAATCATGATGATGATTCTAGAAGATGATGAAGGCCATAATTTTAATGAACTCTAAGAAGCATATGACAAGCTATATGTCTCATAGGACAAAATGCTCAATAAGAATAGAATTTTAAAAGAGAATATCATAAGCCTCCAATTGGAAAAGAAAGTATTGGGATGAAGAAAGAACTCACTGAGGCAACAGTTGGCTGATACCATAGAGAAACTTCAAGTTGTCTCCGCAAAGCTATCTTAATCCAATGAGGTTATAAAGAAGTTGACCATCGGCACTATGAAACTTGATAAAGTGCTCAACATTGGAAAACCTTGTTAGGATTGTTTCAAAAAAATGAAGACCGAGAATTGACTGAAACCAACTACTAAACTGATAAGAAAAACCAAAAAAATCAATTTCGATAATAAAACTGACCGATTTGGTCGAAAAACTGACCAGCCACAAAGTAAGCAATTCATTTTTTCAGAAAAGAGTTTTTGTTGGTTCAAAGATCGAACTGATAAACTAATTTTTCTTTTAAAAAATATAAATATAAATCACAACAATATATCATATATTAAATGACATATTATGTTTGAATTTTAAAACTTTAGACTTTTATTACTAAATGATGAATTTTCTGGCTAATTTGTTGGTTTTTATTGTTTACTTTATCATTATTGTTCTCAAATGTTGGGTCTTCTATATCATCTAATACATTTTATTGGACAAAAAACAAGTAGAACTAAGTAGGTTACTGATCAATTACCATCCATAGCCTTGAAACTGTCTTATTTTAAACTAAATGAAATTAGTGTATAAAAGATAGTTAATTAGTATGTCAGTTAAAAATTTAATTTGTTAGTAACAACATTTAAATTTATTTTATTTAAAGTTTTATTTTAAAAGTTATTATTCGGTCACTTCTATGAAATTACATAATCTCTTATCTCATTTTACTAATTCTCTTAAAAAACCCTTAGCCATGCCTAAATTTCAAAACCATCCTTGTAAAATAGCGCTTTAAATATCATATGAAGTATCTTAGACCTTGAGATGCTAAGTTTAGTCTCCCAACTCTGATAGAGGAAACCCATAGTTTTTGCCTACAAAACCACCCTACCAACTCATATTAAAGAGCTAAAAGACATACACTAGAACTCCTGTCTCCGTCTATTCCTCCCTTTCATGTCACTTTCTCTCTCCCTCTCTCCTTATCGGCTCCAAAGAAAACTTAGAGAAAGAACCCAGCCTAGCCACGAAGAACATATGGGAAATTTTCAAACCTAGCTCACTTTTGCAAGAATTTGAGGTTAGATTTTCACACAAAAATTCTGGTTTTATTATACTTTCTATTGTTTCAAATCTTGCCATGAATTTTCTCTACAATTTCATACTTTAGAACACTGATGAATATAAGTATATATTCTTGTGTATTCTTGAGGGTACAGTGTTGAAAATATCTTTGTATGTATAAATCTAAGTATGGAATTGTGCTTGATGGCTCAAAAAAGGGAAAATGCTTAGTTTCTTCAAACTATTATTATTAAGGTTTTATAAATAAGGCTCATATCTAAGAATGCATGCAATTTGAATCCAAACATGGTTTTACTCTATTTTATTTTTCTTGAACTGAACATGAAATTTAATGATTGAACTATGGAAATGAGTTAGAGGATTTTAAATATAGAGTTGTTTGATTCATACAATATTTAACTAACATTATTTTATGTTTAAATCCCTCAAAATTGATTTGGATTGATTTAGGATCAAATTGAACTTGGAACTTGCGAAATAGAGCGAAGACAAGAATGCTAATTGTTGATGCTTACCAGAATTATCGACGGATCAACACTACATGTGGCTGCGCATGGTGGTCAGCTCTCCCTTGCTCATCTCTACTTGTTGGAGAGGACCTGTGACAAATGGAACACTTTGAAGACAAGAATGCTGGTCAGTCGATAGATAAGGGATCTCTGATGCTCAAGGTAGGGATTGCTCGATAGAGAATGAGAGCTTGTTAGGTGGGAAGTAGCATGCATGCCAGAATGCAATAAATGCATCCTATTTATAGGCTACCACTTGGATAAGGTGTTAGGTGGGCATTGCCCATGACCTGAGTGTCACATCAAGGGATGTCAGGTGGCAAAGGACAAGTGTCATGCCCCTCCAAAGGACAAGTGTCATGCCCCTCCACTGGTGGATTGCTTCCTATTCGACGGTGAGTTATTTGCCATCTGTTGGCCAGCGATGGCGAGTAGTAGCCCACTTGTAACTGAGAAGAATCTGACCTAAGCTGGTACTCAATCCGAGGAGGCAACTTGTTGAGGTATGGCCTAGGAGACCCTAAGAAGCACCTTGGACAAGAGACCTAGACTCATCGAGATCAATTGTAAGCTTCTCGCAGCTTTTGCCAAGCTATTTACCTTACCACCTGGAGTAGACTCCTTGGCAATGACGCCAAGCCTGCCCTTAACAATAGCCCCCCAGTTCACTTAGTCAATGCTCGGCCAAGTGGACTATGTCGAGTGGGTGATGTTGGCTCAGGATGGAAGGTTAAGCAACGTCTCAAGGTAGTACGAAATGCAAGGTCACGCAATGAAGCTAGAGGGACACATGTTGCAATGCGAACGAGTACCCCCCTAATAGGCGTAATCAAAATGCCTCTTTGTTTTTTTCCCACAGGTTTCTCGCCTAAAGCGGCTATAAATAGGACCCTCCTTCTTGTCATTTTCACATGTAATCAAGACCATACTTTGCCACTCTTGAGTTTTAACTGCTGGAGTAGGCTCCTCGGTGGTGGCGCTAAGCCCACCCTCAATAGTAGCCCCCCAGTTCACCTGGTCAATGCATGGCCAGGTGGACTATGTCGAGTGGGTGAGGTCAGCTTAGGATGGAAGGTTAAGTGGCATCCTAAGGTAGTGTGAAACAAAAGGCCATGCAATGAACCTAGAGGGACACGTGTTGTAATGTGAACAAGTACTCCCCTGACAGGCGTAATCATCACGCCTCTTCATTTTCCACCCATGGGTTTCTTGCCTAAAGCGGCTATAAATAGGACCCTCTTTCTTGTCATTTTACATGTAATCAAGGCCATACTTTGCCACTCTTGAGTTTTAACTTCCAACCTATAGTTACCAAACCGAGAACTCTTTATCCCCAAGCTTCCACAACCCGATCAGGTAATTTCCCAAGGAGTGTGAAAAAATGAGTAACTTGTTAGACTCCTAGAATGTTGATATTTCTTGGTTGAAAAGTAGTCTTGTGACTGAGTCGGCCTCCATAGAGGTTGACGTAGAAGGATTATCTTTAGAGCAGGATGGGGCTGCTTGGTTGACTAAAATATTGAGGGTCGATGCTGGGTTTGTTCCTAAGCAAGAGTTCCTCAATTTGCTAGATGGGGAGTGCCCGGTGAGACCATATAAGGGCAAGAATCCCTACATCGAGGCAACCACTATCGGCACGTCCCATGTTACTGCCCAGAAGCGGGCCGAGCTGGAGGTAGCCACTGATGTACCAAGCATCTTCGGTTGAGACTCTGGGGCCCCTGTCCTAGTTGTGGGCAAGGTAATTGTCGACATCTCCGATGAGGAGCGAGCAACCAAGGAGGTAGAGCTGGTTGAGAGTGCTATCGAAGAGGGCGAGAGGATTGTGGTTACACGAGTCCAGGGGGTGACCGCCTACCACACGTCTTGACCCAGGCAGAGGTCAACGATAGCCTACTCCAATGTAATGATAGAATCTCAGCTCGAGGATCTGCGTGCCAAGTTTAACATCCCAGACAACGTCATCCTCGTCGCGCCTGAGGAGAATGATTCCCCCCTAACTCTATCTAAGGGGTGTATCACTTTATACGTGGAGTTTTTTAGGGCTAGGTTGCACTTGTCGTTCCATCTGTTTCTCCATCGAGCGCTCAACGACCTGAATGTGTGCTCGGCCCAGCTTAAACTGAATAGCTACAAGTCGCTGATCAGGATGTATATATTATGTAAGTACTATAGGGCTACCGAGATGCTATGGGAGGCAGTTAAACAGGTCTACAAAATGAAGAAGCTTCCTCGGCAGTCCGGCTGGTATTACATCACTGGATTCAAGATTTTATTCTAGGCAACCCTAACTCAGACAAGCTCTAGAAATTTGAGTGGTTCTACATCGGGGGGAATTACTTAGCCCAAGCCGGTGAGGTCGTCCCTACAGATCAGCGTGTCCCAAGACTTTTAAATAAGGGCACATGTGGTCTAAGAGGCCATGGGTGCTGAGCCACATCATCTGGGCAGTCAAAGACCTATTTGAGAAGCCAGAGGCCATGAGACAATAGGCTTTCTTGCTTAAGAAAGAGACCCTTTCCCATTATGGCTAATGTGGGGGGTCCAGCAGAACCAATCCCCCTTCCAACATCCAACTTGCCCAGTGGACCAAGCAGGTGATAGTCGCAAGTCTGAGCACTGTAGACATCCTGGGGCTGAGCACTTCTACGTCTGGTGGCCGACAAGGGAGCCATCATCATCCAGGACTGAGGACTCATCGAGTGGCTCCTTCGACGCAGGGCCACCCATAGCAGATGAAGATCTCATGGACGTGATTAAGCTCCTATGCCCGTCTAGCCAGCTCCAGATCGAAGGTTAGCCTTGAGTTTTTTTTTTTTTTTTTCTGTCGAGCTTGTCCTAACTTTGGACGATTTTCTTGGTTTTGTAGATATGTCCTCCTCACCAAGCAATGCAGAAGAAAGGTGTGCCCTCATGGAGCTCCTTCATAAACAGAAGGGGAAAACCATGGTCAGTAAAAAGCAAAAGAGGACCCTGAGGCAGAAGTTGCCCCCACGGTTCGAGCAGCCACCATAGTTTGAGCAACCACCTAGCTTAGTCCAAGTGCCCCCACCCCCACCGATAATGCTAGGGCTTTATCGAGTGAGACTTAGCCTCCTGTTGTCACCACAACTGTGGTGCCCCCTTCGGGAAACCCTCCAAGGAGGCATCCAAATTACCACCATCACATTCTTGATCATCTCAGGGATGTGGTTCCCTAGGAAGATTTCTTGCAAAACCTCCAAGGAGAGGATTTCAAAGGTTTATCCAATGCTACCTTCCAATCCGCCGCCAAGGTGAGTTGATATTCTGTATCAAGCTTATTTCAACTTGTCTTCTCATTCTCACTTCTATCTTCTAAGGTAATTGCCTTCCTATACCTGGCCTACATGGCAGGACAAAAGGAGGTTAACCTAGAGAAAGAGAGGCATAAAAAGACTGCCTTTGAAAAGGACAAGGTGGAGAAAAAGCTCGATGCTAGGAACATCGAGCTAGAACAAATCAAAGAAGCTCTTTTCCAGGCCGAGGAGGAGGCTAGGAAGACAAAGGAAGAAGCCAAGCAGTTTAAGGCGGCAACATAAGAGGCTAGGGAAGTGGTCAAAGACAAAGAAAGAGGTCAGCTAGTACCGGGACGAGGTTGCCCTACTTAGGAATCAGCTTAAGGCTTCCCAGGCTGAGCACCAGCATTTCTAGGAGGAGCTACCCGACCATCTTGCCCAAGCAATGGAGGACTTCAAGGTGTCCCTAGAGTACGTCGACTATTACTACTTTGGCTTAATGAACCTCCAAGACTACCTAATTTGAAAGCATGCTGAGATCTTCGACTGGTTGCTTATAGTATAGCCAAAGCAAAGCACAGCCCAGCAGCCGAAGTAGAAGGAGGTCGTCAAAGTGGAAGACGAAGACAACGACGATGACCAGGGCACCAACGGTGGTGAAGACAACGTCGGGGACAGGGCCCAAGCATAGTTGTGTTTTTCTTTTTTGTTTATCTAGGCTCAAGAAGTGCTCGGTTAACTATACCTCCCCATCACTCATTATAATGAAAATTTTACTTTTTCAAGTTCATTATCTCTTGGGTTTTTTTTTTTTTTTTTATCTTCAAGTGCGATAGTTCTCAGATAGAAATTTTCATTTTTTTAAAGCATGAGGAGTTCCTCGGGAATGAAGTTTGACCTTTGGTTCATCGAGCTAGATAGGACCTCATGAAAGTAATTGAATTGGGAACTCTTCCAAGTTAGGTGCTACTCGGGAGAAGCATTCCTGACCCATTGGATTTTGAGTTCACCTTTTTTAGTTCCATCATTGTCGAGTTTAGTGCCTCGGTGATGAAACGCCTTACAGGTTTAACGTACCTCGAGAAAGGATGATAAGCATCTATATCAAGTTAATTCGAGTAGGAAAGTCCATTTCTCGGATGGGCAGAGCATAGCGGCGTGTGATACCCTATGCCCTGTTGCCTCCCTTAGAGTTGTGTAAGTTCCTTGGAACTTTAACAAGTCTAATGCTGGTCGGGCATAATTATGCTAGAGTGACTTTGACCGAATGGTTTGTATGACCATAGACTAATGGTCGGCAACACGTCAACTAGCCCCCTAGTTTGGTTGGTTGGAATGATTCTCCCTATGTGGGAGGTACGGTCTAGTCCCACGGGCTGTAGTTATGGCCCCCCTTTTGGGAGTTATATTTTCCTTGACACGTATTGCTCGATGAAAAAGTGTAGGAATTTACATTTTTATTGATGTATAATATTTACACTCTAGTCCTGCTTAGGCCTAGTTACAAAAAGAATATAGCCAAAGGTCAAAAAGAGTTCTGGCGTTAGTTAGCAAAAGAATCTTTTTAAAAGCTCGACGTTCTAAGGATGATCGAACAAATTGCCCTCTATATCGGATAATCTATAGGTGCCCGGCCAAACAATCCCAAAGATCTTGTATGGCCCATAACACTTTGGACTGAAGGATCCTAACCCAAGCTGCTAAACCGTGACCTTTTTAAGTACCAAATCTCCAACTTTAAAGCTCCTCAGTTGGACCCGCTTGTTATAGTATCTATCAACGACTTGATTCCAAGCTGCATTTCAAACCACAACATGGTTTCTCTTTTCCTCGAGCAAATCAAGCTAGAACATCATGACCTCGGCATTTCAAATTTCTTCATAATGTTTGACCCTGAAGCTCGACAGTCTAACTTCTATCATGATGACAGCCTCAGCTCCATACATGAGCAAGAATCGGGTCTCTCTAGTTGCTGTTTGGGCTATTGTTCGGTAAGCCTAGAGTACTTTTGGAAGCTCGTTGATCCATGCTCTCTTGAGGCCCTTGAGCTTTTTCTTGAAGTTGTCTTTGATTGTTTTATTGATAGCCTCAACTTGCCCATTGCTTTGGGGATAGCTCAGAGAGGAGAAGACCTTCTTGATACTGAGCTGCTCACATAGGCAAATTAGACTTAAAGATTCTAACTGTTTTGCATTGTCAGTCACAATGGTATGTGAAATTCTGAACCAGCAAATGATGTTTTTTAAAACAAAGTTGGTGCACTTGGCTTTGGTCATGTTGGCGCATGGCTCTACCTCGACTCATTTGGTGAGGTAGTTGATGGCCATGATGCAGTACTTAAATTAAGATTAGGCTTGGGGAAGGAGCTCGATAAGATTAATGGCCCACTTAGCGAATGACCATGCTAACGTTATTGAGATGAGTGGCTCAACATGCTGTCCAGGCGCTCTTACAAACTGCTAACATTTTAAGCACTTCTGTGCAAAGTCTTTGTAGTCCTTCTCCATGGTCGGCTAGTAATAGCCTTGCCAAAGGCATTTTTGGGCTAAAGATCGCCCCCCGGAGTGATTACCACATAGGCTCTCGTGGGTTTCCTTCATCAGATACTGCACTTCTTTGGCTTTATGCATTTCAAGCACAGCGTAGTGTAGCCTCATCGATATAGCTTCCTACCGATCATCGAATACCAGGCTGAGCTATTGTGGATCTGGCATGCCTCTTCTAGGTTGCTGGGTAATTCAGCTATGGTCAGGTATCAGATGATTAGGTCCATCCAAGTGGTCTCCTGCTCATCGGTTACATATGCAACTTCCTTGTTAATACTAGGTTGGGTTAGTATTTCAATAGACACCGAGGTTAGCTCACTGTCGCCTAGGCCCAAGGCGAGTCAAGCAAGCATGTCAACCTCAGAGTTTTTTGATCTAGGGATCTATTTGAATGAGTAAGACTTAAATTACCCGAGCAATATTCTGACCTCTTGTAAATACATAGCCATTGATTCTGTTTGGGCTTGAAATACCCCAGTAACATGCTGGACAACGATCATTGAGTCGCTATGAATGACTATACGGTCTACCCCAAGTTCCCTAGCGATCCGAAGCTCGGCCAAGAGTGCTTCATACTTTGCCTCATTGATAGAGGCTTTGAAATCGAATAGAAATGCGTAGATTGCTTTGTCTCTGTCCGGGCTTGTCAAAACTAGCCCGACACCTGATCTCTCAACACGAGAGGATTCATTCACAAAGAGATTCCACTTTGGCTCTGGTAGAGAAGTGCTATCACCTCCACTATTGCTTGGTGTGTCTTGGTCTTCTATGGGTGTTTTCTCAGCTAACGATTTACCTTGTCTAGCCATAATAAATTCGACGATAAAATCTGCCAGAGCCTGTGCCTTGATAGCCATCCTTGGCATGAAGTGGATGTCATACTAGCCGAGTTCGACCAACCATTTGGCCATTCCTCTCGGTATCTTTGGGCTCTGAAGTACTTGTCGGAGAGAGAACTTAGTCAGGACTCGTATAGTACGTCCCAAAAAATAAGGTCACAACTTAGCTGAAGTGACCAAGGCAAATGCCAATTTTTCAAGTAGTGAGTATCTTAACTTGGCACCCCTAAAACGCATGGCTTGTGTAATAGATGGGTTTCTAAACCCCTTCTTTTTCTTGGATGAGAACTAAGCTAACGGCTTTCTCAGACACAGCTAGGTAGGCATATAAAATTTCTCTCAGTAAAGGTTTAGATAGAGTAGGGGTGTGGCCAAATTCCTTTCTAAATTCTGGAAGGCTTCTTCACACTCCCTGCTCCATTCAAACCTCTTCTTGAGCGCCTGAAAAAATGGATGGCACTTGTCAATGGACCGGGAAACGAACCTAGAGAGGGCCGCTACCATGCCGATGAGCTTATGCACTTCTTTTACTGTACACGGTGAGTGCATGTCTATCATAGCTTGGGACTTGGCCAGGTTAACCTCGATTCCCCTTTGATTACTAAAAATCTAAGAAATTTGCTCGAGCTAACCCTAAATGCATATTTCGTCAGGTTGAGTTTCATCCTATACTCCCAAAGAATGTCGAAGCTTGCTCGAAGGACGGCCATGTGGTCCACAGCTTAGACAAATTTAACTAGCATGTCATCCATGTAGACTTCTGTAGTTTTATCAATCAACCGAGCAAACATTTTATTGACTAGACATTGGTTTGTAGCCCTTACATTCGCTAGTCCAAAGGGAATTATTATGTAACAATAGAGTCCTTGGTCGGTAACAAAGGCAGACTTTATTTGGTCTTCTTTGGCTATCTGTATTTGATTGTAACCAAAATAGGGATCCATGAAATTGAGTAGCTCATGCCTGGCTGTTGCATCAACGAGTTGGTCTATCTGGGGAAGTGGAAAGTTGTCCTTTGGGCAGGCCTTGTTTAGGTCGGTGTAGTCTATGCAAACCTGCCATTTTTCATTCACCTTCTTGACTAGGACTACGTTTCACAACCACTCTGAATACCGCTTTTAGGAGCTTTTGGACCTCTTCATTAATAGTAGCATATCTTTTCGGATTAAAGGCCCTTCTCTACTGCACAACTGGTTTGTGATCAGGTTGGACATTGAGCAGGTGACAGATTATGCTTGTATTGATGCCGAGCATGTCCTCATGTGACCATGCAAACACATCCTGATACTCTATAAGGAGCCCTTCAAGGTCGGCCTAGATCTTAGGTTTCAACTAAGACCCGAGTTAGACAGTGCAGTTAGGATGTGCTAGGTCAAGGCTAAATGGCACCAAGTCTTCGACTGGGGTAGCCCTCACCTCTTCCTTAGGCATTTGGGGGTTGAGATCAGAGAGCATCTTAGGTAATGGCTCGACTGAAAACTCTATTTCATCGACCTTGTAAATGGCTAAAATGTCTAGTTGTTGAGCTGACGCTGCTCTAACGACATTGGCATAACAAGCACAGGAGTTATTTTGTTGTGATATGATCACTCCGATGCTGCCATCCGTTGAGAACTTCATGGCCAGGTGGTAGGTTAAAACCACTGCCTTTTAGGCATTTAAGGTTGGACGGCCAATAATAGTGTTATATGGAATGGTTTGTCGACGACTAAGAAGTCAACAACATGTGTTACCCGAGCAACACCCTCACCAAATGTGACCGATAGGCCAACTTTCCCTACTACCTAGACGCATTCACCCCTGAAGCCATACAATGGTGTCTGAACTGGGGTAAAGGTAGCGTTGCTGATTTTTCACTTATCATAGGCCTACTTGAACAAGATATCAAGAGAGCTACTATTATAGATAAGCACACGCCACACTATGTTATTCGCAATGTGCAACTCGTACACAAGAGCATCGTTGTGTGGATGGATTAATTTGTTTGCCTCTTCTTCTATGAAGGTGATCAGCATGTCTTGCTGGCGGCAAATCTTATTAACATGGTTGGACATGTTGATGAGCTCGCCTATTTTGACTAGCCGAGCTTCTCAGACGAAAGCTCACCGCCCACTTGACGTGTCCCTGATAACAGGCCCTCCAAATATTGTATACACAATTGTGTTTGAGGGTTTTGGGACATTCCTACTATCGTTGCGTGGGCGGTTTGATGTGTCTCAACTCGGCTGGTTGTTCCTCCCAACTACAAAGCTTGGATTTAAAACTTACTCAACAAATTCCCTTAGGTGTCTATCTCAAACCAATCTCTCATTCTAGTCCTTTAGCTGAATACAGTCGCGGGTATTGTGTCCCACGTCCTTATGGAACTCACAATATTTGGTTTGGTCCTGCTTTGCTTTACTGTCCTTGAGCTTAGGTGGGGCTACTAGTAGGTTCCTCCTGTTCACCAGGGCGAGCACTTCATCGATGCTTGCTACTAGAGGCATGTAGCTTTGGAACTTCCCGGTCAGTGCTTTGGGCTTCTCGGCTTTCTTTTCTTTCTTTTGCTTCTTGTTCTGCTTGGCATTGGCCTGTTCTAGCACTTTCTATTACTAGCTTCTTCTCTACGGCTCTTCATGTATTCAACTTCATCAATGTACCTTTGCGCGTAGCCGAGCATCTGTGAAAATGTGCTCGGCTGCTCGAAGAACAATAACCAAGTAAGCTTCTTGTCTAAGAGACCCCCTACGAAAGCGTACTTGAGGGTCTCATCTTCGACATGCTTGACTTCGAGGGCTACTCGGGTAAACCTACTTATGTAGTCCCTAACATTGCCCTCTCCTTGCTTAACAGCGAACAAGTAGGTAATCTCCTTCCTCCTTATCTTGGTCATGGAGAAGGCCACCAAGAAGGTGTCTGAGAGTTATTGAAAAGATATGATGGAGGCTAGCTCGAGTCGACAGAACCATTATCGAGCTGGTCCGATAAGGGTCAGTGAAAAGGCCTTTCATATTGCTACATTGCTAGCATTTTAAAGGAGCATGTATCCTCAATACAGCTCAACAAGCTCATCAGTATCTGCAATCTCATCATAGGACTTGATTTATAGGACCTTAAATTTGGGCAGCATAGGGGCTCGCATAATAGCGTCTATGAACGGTGGGTCTAAGGCACCTACGTCATCCAAGCTAAAGCGATTGTTGTGGATCTTGTCAATTTGACATTATAACTCCTAGAATTGATGACTATTCGTATCTTTGGGCAGTTCGACCCTATAGGGTGCTTCGCCCTCTGCGCGGTCACCTGCCCCAGGTTTGTGACCTTGTAGTGCTTCTCTTCGACGTTTGAGCCTGTCAAAAACTGATGTTTGCGAGCCTTACGGTGACAAAACTTGTGCCTCCTATGGGCCAAGTGATCTTTCTTAGACGAGTCTATTGTTTGCCGGGTCGCCATGTGTAGAGCTCGGGAATGCTTGGAGTCATCTTTGCTGGGGTCAGTAGTATCCCATCCTACTCGACCTCCAGCCTAGTCAGCCATGGCTAATGGTAGGAGGCCAGGAGTAGCCTAACATTAGCTTGTTGTGCGAGCTACTGAGTGAGTATCCGAACTGCATTTGTTAGTTCAGGAATAGGTCTTGGCCAATTGGGTCCCGCACTTGTTTGGCCCTCACCGTGTTTCCCTGACCCCCAGATCAAGATCTTGTGGCTCAGGGGCGGCCCCTTGGTCTAGCAGAATTTTGATTCTAGTTTTGGGCGTCTCTTGACTCCCCTTGTTGGGCTACATCATCTTGGGGGTTACCTTAAGTTACCATCTTAGTTCTGTTCTGCAGCTGGAGACTTCAAATGAAGGCGCGGTCGCCCTCTTTCTAGCCCCAAAATGTTAATGCTTATAGGAATTAGTGACGGATCAACACCACATGTGGCTAGGCATTGTGGTCAGCTCTCCCTTGCTTGTCTCTGCCTGTTTGGGAGGACCTATGACAAATGGAACACTTCAAAGACAAGAATGTTGGTCAGTTGATAGACAAGGGCTCTCCGATGCTCAAGGTAGGGATAGCATGCATGCCAGAATGCAATAAATGCATCCTATTTATAGGCTACCACTTGGATCGAGTGTTAGGTGGGCTTTGCCCATGAATTGAATGTCGCATCAAGGCGTGTCAGGTGGCAAAGGACAAGTGTCATGCCTCTCCGCCGGTGGATTTCTACCCATCTGATGGTGAGTTGTTTGCCATCTGTTAGCCAGTGATGGCTAATAGCAGCCCACTTGCAAGTGAAAAGAATCTGACTTGAGCTGGTACTCAATTAAAGGAGGCAACCTATTGAGGTACGGCCTAGGAGACCCTAAGAAGCACCTCGAACAAGAGACCCAGACTTATCGAGATTAGTTGTAAGCTCCTTGTAGCTTTTACTGAGCTGTTTAGCAGACCACCTAGAGTAGGATCCTCGGCAGTGGTGCCAAGCCCACCCTTAACACTGATAATGTGCACATCGATCAACCAAACCATGTGTATCCATATCGATCGACACCTCTCAAATATTGCTAAATTAGCAATCTAAGCCTTACATAGGAACACTTTGATTAGCTTGATTTTTACATGTTTTCTTGACTTGAAATGCTTGAAAATATGTTTTTAACTTGTATAAATGTTATGAACCAAGGGATATGAATTTTATAAGTATTTCTATGTTTTAAACTCAATGTTTGGTACTAGCACACTAAGAAATCATGAGTCACATACTATGGAGGTTTTTGTTAGTTTTATTTCTGATTTTTTATAGCAACGAGATAAAGATTTGTCAAGGTTAATCACTGCTTTTGTAGAGCTTATGTATTACTGAATCATTTGGAATGGCAAGGAATGTTTTGTAAAGTTAATTGCCAAAAATATAGGATTTTTAATCCTTTTTTCCTTAGCTATGATTTTAAGCTATTTGGCTTTAAAAATGTATTCTTAAAATGTTTTTAAGAACTGATTTATAATTCATTTCCCAATGTTTTAAAATACGATTTCTAAAGATATTTTTTAAATAAAGATTTAATATCTTGTGATGAGATTTTCCCAAGTGAGAAAGTGTTTGAAGTAGTTTTTAAATGCTAACTGGCATGAGATTCTCCATTTAGTCGAGTTTTAAAGGCATGGAGCCTTCAGAGTTTGGGTCGTGCAGTAGACGACCTAGGAGGCATGTCCCAAAAACCTATATAGGCCACTTCGATGGTGATTCCAAGCCTTGCAAATGAGTAAATAATTTATTATGATTTTCAATAGAACATATAATGTGGTATGGTAAGCCTTTTTTAGATTTTTTTAATAAAATTTCTATGTTTCTCTTTTGTATGCTCATTACAAAAGTAACTTCATATAATTATGATTTTCTTGATAAATCATATGACGTAGTTTGGTAAGCGTGTTTTTGAATTATTTATTTTTGCAAGTTTCTTTTATATTTTTATGTTGCCTTCAAACATAATCCTACAAAGTCTGTCGCTCACTTTAATTTCATTTATAAGTTTTATTTTATTTAAACTTTCCCACAAAATAGTGTCTTGTGTGATGTCGAGATGGCAATGATGATAGTTAGTTGCATTCATGCAACTTCTAGTTGAAGATTTTGGTTACATGATTGGTTATCAAAATTGTTAGTATTGCTTTAATGGTTCTATTGTCCATATTTCTTAGTTGTGATGTGTTTGTGCATCAACTGTATCATTCTGACACTATCCCTATAGCTGTATTATGGTCATTTGTAATTTTAAGTCGACTCCTATTAGATTCATTACATTTTAAAACTCTTGAGCATATTTGCTATTATTTATTTTCTGGTTTTGTCCATGTATACTGTTTTAAAGTAATTAATCAATTTTACTTATCTTTAATTGCTCTTGACTTTTCTACCGCCCTCCTTAGGACGTTATAGATTTAGGTATTAGAGCAAGGCTTTAGATTTTTTAGGAATTTAGTTTGCTTGGATTTATGAAATATTTAATTTTAAATGGTTTTTAGTGTCAGAACATGTGTTATTACAATATGAGTTAGGTACACAGTATAGTTAAACTGAGAATTTTCATAATATGTTGATATTAATTATAAAGGCTATGATTTTCTTAAAGTATAAGTGGAAAATTGAAGAAACTTTAGAGTCTTTAGACCTGCACAGTGGAGCAATCCTTTACTGTCCAAGTTGATAGTGAAATTTTGTGATATAATCATTATTTAGAGGACTAGTTGTACATTGTTGGAATACAATAGTTCTAAAACCTTGATAAACTGTCAATAAGATTACAAGTATCGTGCTATCCTCTATAGAGCGTTAATAGGACCTTGAGTTTTGTGTTGTTAAGAGTTATTATAGGTATCCTACTAATCTAGGGCGAGATTTGAGGTCATATTTACTTAGTCTAAGGTTATAACTAACATTATCGGTTATGATATTATTTGAATTGGTGAAGTTTTATATAAGTTCAAAGATATATAGGATTATTTTAGACAGATAGAAATGAGCACATACCATTAGATTATATGTTAGGAGGAAGTTTGATGAATGGATTCCATCCAATTTTGTTTTAGGCTTAAAGAGTCGAGCATGAAAGGGAGTATGATAAGTTGCTATGCTTATGACCTTATGGGAAATTATTTAGGTGGATTTACATTAAAGGATTTATATTGAAGATGATCAAGAGTATGACACATGATTTAGGTATTAGATAATAGGATTGATTTTGAGGGAAATATCTCTCTTTGACAACTTGACAGGAAGTAAAAAGAGGGGATTTTATAATGGGTTATGGTTTCAAGATAGTAATCCATAAGCATTTGTGGGAAATTATAATACGATTGCTATGCTAGAATATTGTTAGAAAATTGTGAGATAAATTTTATCTAAATGAATTTAGAGTAAAGGTGAGGAAAATAGGATTAAAGGTGGTTACAGGTGTGTGCATATATATATATATATATATATATCTTCATAAGAATAGTAACCTCAAGACATATGCTTAAAAGTTAGTGTTATCACTGGGGAGATAAGTGGATTGAGCTAGGCTTGAAGGCAAGAGAAAAGATTCTGAGGGATATTTAGCTTTAGATATGAACACTTATTTCATTATGCCATCCTATCCTTGTGCTTTTGAATGGTGGTGCAGATTGAGATTCTTTAGTCAACGGATTTTCGGTGAGCTAGTTGTGATGTTTTGTTTTATAAGGTCAGCCTCGATAGTAAACTTATGTTCTAAATGTAGTTCCAAACGATGGCTAGACTTAAGACTTTACCACTTATTCCACCCTTGTTCTAAGATTATGATTCATCCGAGAGTGTTGACTTCCTAGGCCTTTATATTATTATCACCTTGTCCCTTTTTCTCTAACTAAAGTTGGAACCATTAAAGTTTGTGTCACAAGGTGCACACTCTATAATTCGGTAGTGTGGCGTGCGGCTCAGGCGTACTCCCTCAAGCCTTCATAGGACCTACCTTGCGGGACCCCCAGACTTATGGCTCTTATTAGTAGACCATCCCCGTGCCGCCCACTCATCCGTACTGTCCCCTCTAGGGCCCTCTGGTCCCTCGGGGTTTTCTTTTGCACCCCTCGGGCTTGAACCTCAAACCTCCCTTAAGAGGTTCTTATTTCCTTCTCGAGTACCAATTGAGCAACTAGCTCAATTAGTACTCGAGAAGGAAATAAGAACCTCTTAAGGGAGTTTGAGGTTCAAACCCGAGGGACTCGAAAGAAAACCCCGAGGGGCCAGAGGGCCCCAGAGGGGACAATACGGATGAGTGGGCAGCACGAGGATGGTCTACCAATAAGAGCCATAAGTCCGGGGGCCTCGCAAGGTGGGTCCTATGGAGGCTTGAGGGAGTACACCCGGGCTGGACGCCATAGGTAGTCATATAGAAGGGTAATAGGTCATAACCCACAGGTTTCCAAGATAAAATCTTGATGTCTGAGTCCTTTACCACTTGAGACTGAGTACCATCACTTAACTAATTGGTTGTTCTTTGCCTTTAGATGTCCTTTCAACACTGTTATTTTTTTTATTTAAAATTTTTATATCTGAAAGTAAGTGTTGACCCTTTTGGTTGATAGAGACAACTCATGAGTTTTGAAGTTAGTTCGGCCTTGAAATTAATAAATTAGTCAATAACAAAATTTAATTTTATTGACATCCTTGAGTTTTTCGTCAGCTTTGAATAGTAACCTTTCCTAGGGGTGTTCATCTAATTCAATCTAACCTACTTTAGAAAATAAACAACAAATCCAATTAAAATCAGTTTTTAAAAATTTTGTTCAATCTAATCTGATGGCAGCGTATCATCCAAATTAATTTAATTTGATTGAGGTCGGTTTGGATTAGATTGGTCCAATCAGTTTTTAAGCTAAGGCTTTTGTACATTTTCTCTTTTTTTCCATGTTTCAGCTATAAATATTATATTTTTAACATGGTTCTAACTACACTTAAAAAAAGAGAGAAATAGAAAAAATTAACATCTATAAATCCAAATACGCATATAGCTCTAAATTACAAACTTCAAAGTTAATTAAACATCCAACACTTCACAGAAAATAAAGTCATAAAGTGATAAGCATGACAAGTTTAGACTTCAACAATATATATATATATATATATATATATATAATACATAGATCCAATTTTGCATGTCTACTCCTTTTTTTAGTGATGGCCATCAATAACACTCTTTCAATCTTGAAACACACCAATTCGGGAAAAATTTGAATAAAAGTTAGAAAAATAGATATCACACACACATGCATGCACGCGCGCGCACACACACATATATATATTATGAGGTTTGTTTGATAAGTTAAAATATATAGACAAATAATAGACTTTTAATCCAATCTAGATCGGTTGGATTAGGTTGGATCTAATGTATTGAAGAAAAAGTGTACAACAAATCCAATCTAGGTTAGTTTTTAAGAATTGACATGCAATTCAATCCAATTAAGGTTACTTATCTACCAAAAATAGATTGGATTAGATTAGACCGATCGGTTTGGACGATTGAGTCAATTAGATGAACATCCCTAACCTTTCCTTACCCTTTATTATGAAAATCAAATCTGAGAAATGCTCCCATTCTATTACCACGTCTTGGGCCTTGGGTATAATTAATACAAGTATTAAGTTTTCATGTATTGGTAAAAATGAAGTTTGTGGTGCTACCATAGAGCATAACATACCAGTTCCCTCGCTTGATAAAGCCATTAAGTTATAGTCTCCTTACCCTTTTCAGGTGTTGTGATTTGCCATGTCATCTGAGTTGGGAATACTTTTAGTCTGTGGAGTCCCTATAGAGAGCTAATGTGAAACCTTAAAAAGGTGCTTGGAGACTTAGACATGCTAAGGATTGGGGTTGTTCTCTTAAGTTATTGAGCTTGGTTAATGATAAACTCTATAGAATGAAAGGATATGGTACAACATTTACCGATTTGATGGAAACTTGAGAAATATTAAAAAAAAATTATAGAGATCACTTTCCTTGTCGAAGTTTATGATTGTGATTGAATCTTAAATAGGGTTTGTAGACTTTGATTAGGAGCCAAATTTGTGATTTTTGAGGCTGGGTGGAGTATGTCATGACGGTCAAGAAAGTTGTGTTTTGGTGGGAATTGATAAGACAAGAGTGAAGACCTCAAATATCAAAACATGATCGTACTCTTAGAATAAGTACACTGTATTGTAGCACATGTTAGGAGGTTCACACAATCTCAAGAACCATCTCTTTTAGCATGATATGGTTTTTAAGTTATGCGCATTGGAATTTAGTGCCGACATTTTCCAAGTATTACTAGGTTCTTAAGTCTCAAGATCTTGATTTCTTTGGAAGGCTCAAAGTAAGGTGTATACCAGCATTTAAAAACAGGTTTTGCACTTTGAGAATCTAGAAGGCGCCTTACGGAATTTCTCGTTTTGAGCAAATTGTCAATCTGAATTCTTTGGTTTCACATAACATAAGGATCCGAACTAAAGGCCAATTTATAATTGAACGATCAAGCATCTAAGCCCTTAGGGATTGTGTTATGGATATTGAGTTTGACACTACACTATCCAATTAAGCGTTGCTTTATTTTTGCACAGGTTATTTTGTGTCACTTAATGGATATGATGTCCTAGAAGCTTACTTAATGTTGGACCCAAAAGTAATATTAATATGTTGGTGAAAGTAAAAGTAATAATAATGTGTTGAAGATAGAGTATTAGTCGTATCATGGCATTGTGCATTGTTAGTTATACAATTGCAAATTTTATTAATATTGACCATCAAACTTGGCATGATCACCTCGTAAGAGTCGAGTCTATATGACACAAAAGTACCTTCTTCTTTTTAACAGGAGCCACTGCAAGTGGCTTAGAGTTGTTAGAAAAGCTATGCTGACAGGAACCATAAGCCCTCAGAATTCCAAGAATATGGTCTTGTTCTATTGATGATTCCTTCATGTAATAAGATCATTCCCCATGCAAAGGTGCTAATTGTTTTGTTGTGAGTGGAAAGGTTGCTTAAGGTAGATAGGACTGTTTGGAATTGCTTATCAAGTCAGTGTCATTGCATATTATATTCTTGACCTGCCACAAGAATCGTCTCACATATACAATATGTGCTTGGTAAACCTCGAGGGAAGCAACAAATTAAACCTTACTTAAAGTGTCATCATTATGAAGTGTGGTGGTAAGTAAGGATTGTTCTCATAGAGGATTGGGTCAAATTAATTAGTTATTAACACTAAAACAACATAAGACACATTAATATTAAATGTGAATGAGGGGGTTTTAAATATAACTAAATTAATAAATTAAATAAAACACAAGAAAATAAACAAATACAAAACAATAATAATTAAAACCGGTTAAAGGATCATTCATCACCATAAAACAATAACTATACTATCAATTACAAAATTTTTCCCAATTAGCTATTGAAATTACCAACCATAGATAATAACAAGCTCTGTTATTCCAATCTCTCTTTAGTTTGTAGATTTAATCAGACAAGTGCTCTATTAATCCCCTTTCCACTAGACAATCCAAAACAAGCTCTCTAGATTTAATCTAATAGAATCATTAAGTTGAGAAAGATAGGTTGACTAAGGCAACATTCATACAAGCTCGAATTATTTAACCTAGGTTATGTTCCAAATGCCATCATATGAAAACTTGAGCATAATCAATGACCACAATTTGTACTAATAATTAGAACAATGAGACAATTATAATTCAAGCATTCTAATCTAGCAATACATTAAATTCTAGCCCTATATAGTTGTACACCTAAACAAAATAAGAAAATTTTCATAAGCAATAATAATAGAACAACATAAACAATCTCAATTGAAAAAATTGGAAAATAATTCTATAAATTAATCATATGATCAAGTGTAGGTTTTGAATTCCCCTACAACCAAAAATAAAACCAAACTAACATAATAGAAAAATAAAAGTAAGAAAAAGAACGATTATAGTGTCAAAAATCCTTCTACATAAACGGTTCTCTATAAACTTCCACTGGAGCTCTCCTCTTTTTCTTCTTCTTCCTTTTAATCTCCTAAGCCTAAGAAAAACTAACGGAAGGCTGATAAAAACTGCTATGTTTTGTGTTTCTAAGATAGGTATTTAAAGTTTTGTATTTGGAGGATAAAAACAGGTAACATGAACTCTTTTTAGACCAATTTCGGAGCAAAAAATTGCAACACTCGTGGGGTAGTGAAAAAACCACATGGTAGCATGAAAAAACACATCAAGTTGAAAAGGCGAGCATGACACTACATGAAATTTTAGCTCGCACAAAAAAGCAAAACCACCACATGGCCGTAAGGAATTTTAGCATGGGGGTGACATTTGTTGAACTTTATTTCATCCGTTTTCTATTCGTTTTGCACCCAAATCACGTCCGACAACTCTCAATGAATTCCAAATGAATAAATATATTTCTTGAAGCTCTAAAATCCTTATTTGTAAACTTTTTTCACTCCTTAATAATAAACCACCTATAAAACACAAAAAAAAAAATAATAAAGCAATACAATAAAACTCAAAAACTAACAAATAAATATAAGAAAGACTGATTTAAAAATATATCAAATTATGCACTTATTAGTGCACCATATATCGATGTTATGCAAATGCTAGCCCGACCTCAGCACCATTGTTTCATATTATGATGCACCGATACAAGAAAAGATGATGAATGAGGAGGTACCAATCTAAATTATCAATCAAAAGGTGACTGACTTGCGACATTGTGGCATACAGTTAGTTAAGGTGTTGTGGCAACACCATGGCATCAATGAGGTGACGTGGGAATTCAAATCAACCATGTTAAAGTTATATTCATATCTATTTTATTTTTGAGGTAAACCCAAATTTCCAAGATGAGATTTCCTAAGAGAAGGAGAGCTGTAATGTCTTATTTTAAATTAAAGAAAATTAGTATATAATGTTAGATCAAATGCCCTAAGGATTAAATGATGTATTAGCTTTTGGAGACATTTAACTAATAAAGAGTTTATTATTTATTTTCATAGGTCAAATATTGTCCTTTTTACATTCATTCCTATTGAATATATGATAAACAAACTAAAGTCTAAGACTATTAGTCTAAACCTTTAAGATCTTGCATATGATGGAAAGATTATTCGAAAGACATGAATCTTAAAGGTGATAGTCTAAATGATAAGGTCCACAATCGAGAAAATAAAGTTGGACACTTTATTTATGTTAACATTATTATGTTGTCTATATTCTTAACTAGAAATGGCTTGTCTTGTTCATCAGAGTTGGACTCTGCAAGTGGAAACATTGTTATATTGTTATAGGTGATGATATATTAGATTGAGACAAAATTTGAATTCATTTCATTAGTAATTCTATTTGTTTAAATTAATTCACTTTAAACAATCATATAGATTGTATCCTAATCCTGAAATGAATTAATAAGCCTGTATTCTAGACTTGTATCTTTTGTTATACCAAACGGTGACATTCTGAATTAGATAATGGTATACATACCATTACGTTAGAAATATGACTCGTGATTGACATAGACTTGTTATTTATAGATATGGAATCCATAGCTCTTTTGTAGAGTTAATGATATTTTCTTGTATCCATTTTCCTATAATTGAAAACTAGAGCGGCCAACCACTTGGATACATAGGTGTAACCAAATGGTTACTATTTATGAATAATAAGTATTCTAATGGTGAGATAATGGAACATAAGATAAAAATAATCAAGAAAGTAAAATGGAATTGATCCATAAACCGATTATGAATATCCTATAAGGATGTTACACATTATGATGTCATGGACTATAAACTTATTAGAGTTTTGTAATTTTATATAGTTCGAGAGTGTAGTTCTAAGCTTTTAGTGGAATAGCTTAAGAGCTGATAAATATAAAATAAACATGTCAAGGACGTATTATTTTATAATTATTGGAGCTTGATCTATATATATCTATCGAGTGCCCTTTGCTAGCTCATAAAATTTCCTATAATGATAAGGCGTATTTTTCCTAAATATTAGTAACTTATGTTGATTATTAGATTGCTTTAAATTTGACTGGTTGGATTTAACAGTTCATGTTAGTTTATTGGTTGAATTAATTTTATGAATTAATTGAAGATAAACATGCTGAATTATTTGAATATTTATTTTATTTGATATGGGATTATCTGTACATGACAGTTTTAATCAAATAACTTATCTATTGGGTTATTTGAATTAAAACTGAGACTCTATCTAAGATTCTTGTATAAATAAGATATAGAAACTTTCAAACTAAGCAGACTGATAGGCCGATGCCTTCATCCGATCGACTGGAAGAGTGTAACTTAGTTACGAAAATAGTAGAATCGGTAGGCTGGTAGAGCAAAATCTTGTTACACATTTTCACACATTTTGATGTGCATTTGGACCTAGTTTTGAATTTAGAAGCACTAAGTAGAATTGACTGCTTATTATTATTTAGATCATCAGAGAAATTTGGAGAGAGTATTTTAGAGAAAGAAACTTTAAAACTCCCATAAGGCTATTGTTCAACATCCTAAACCTTAGCTCTTGGTTTTCTCCTATGGTTGGAAGGAGACGTTACCAAGAGGAGAATTAAACAATGTGTGCTCACTTGCATTCTGGTTGTGGAAAAGAGAATAGCGAAGAAGGCTAGTTGGTTAAAGCTCTTCCATACGCAATTCTCAGTAGCAGTTTTATTAAAGTCTTTCTTGTCAGAAGTGCGGTTTCAATTTTAAGATGTACATAAGATCTTAATCAATTTATATACATAGTATATCTAATTTGTTATTTGGAAAAAGGCTTTAATTTATTATTGTTAAAATTTCATTGCGTTTACTTTTTTCTAACAATTGGGGTCAGAGCCATGTTTTCAAGTTGTATTTTATGGGTTTGTGATCATGCTAAGTTCATAAATTATGTGATCTTAATCTCTCCTACACTTAAATTATATTTTTTAAAGAAATTAAATTAATTAATTGTTGTTAATTAAATTTCTATTTTAATTATTATATTAATTAACTAATTTTGCCGGTTATAGGTCTTTAGAGGATAAATGTGTATGTAAGTTTTTTGTGTAATTAGATGATTGTCTATCATCACTTCTAGGATTTGTTATTTTATTTCATAGAAATTTTGTAAGCTAAAAACAATATAGGTTTTGATTGTAAATTTTCTATTAAAATATTGAAGACCGATCCTAAAGATAGAGATGATTGTAGTTTTATGTGTTTTTCTGTGTTTATAAATTTTTAATTTTTTGGATTGTTCAAAAATAAATTAAAAAATTGCATAAAAATTTGTTTTTTGCAAAAGATTAAAAATCACTGATTCAATGTCAGCTAGCAAGCTAGTTACCCTATACTGGCCAGTGAACACTGATAGAGCCATGCGTTTTATATGAAACCGACAAGCCAGTCTTGGGCAGAACTGTTTTAAAAAAAATTGGTATATTTTTTGGTGTAGTTTTTTGTTTTTATTTTTAAGACAATTATGAGAAACATGTATTGTTATGATAGCCAAAAAAAATAATTTTGTTCGGTTTATATGAGATTGAAATTGAAGACAGATGTCGCATGAAGAAGGATATGGTGAGAAGATACAATATGAAGAATCGATATATATTTTGATTGATTATTTTGTAATTTTTATTTCTTTTCTCTAGGATGGGACCATAATGTTACAGCTGGTTATTATATTGCTTGTAGCTTTGGTTATTATATTGTATGTTTGCTTTATAATATGTCTTACTATATATGTTGATAACATGTCATAAAATATAGGGAGTGCCGCTCATTAAAAATTGTTTATATACGTTAACATAAAACCTTGATTTTAAAATATTGAGTGAGATAAGGTTTTTGAAGAGAGGACCTAAAGCCTCCTTCATTAGTCCATAGGTAACACATGGTGGTTCCGACCCCCTGGAAGGGATGCATCATGGACCAAACTGGATCTCCAACAGGATAATTTGCTTTAACATGTTTTATCATTGTTCATCTCTAGGTGTCAATTATGAACGATGGTTAAAGTAGTTGAAATGTTGGTTAAGCACTTAAGATTAATTATATTCTTAATGTCCCCTAGAAGATTTGTTAATAAAATTAATGGCCAAGAAAAGTGATTATTAGTATATGCTAGATCAAACGAGTCCTAGATGATATATACTAATCAGAGGGGGGCCATGTTCCTAATTGAATTTGGCAAGTCTTCCCTAGGCAGTTGTTGAATTTTGAATTAGGAATTGTCATTGTAAGGTTGTGATTTTTTCAAGGTTTTGATATATAAACACATTATATGCTTACTTGTTTGTGTTATCCTACTAAATTGTTATTTAATGATTGCTTATGCTTGATATATGAATCTTTATTGTAGATCAAAATGTCTAACAATGCTTTATTATCGATACTTGATAAAAACACTTTAACAGGCAAAAACTATAATGATTGGAAATGGAACCTGAATTTCATCCTATCATTTGAGAAATTGAAATTTGTGCTAAAAGGATGTTGATGATCAGGCCTGTTGATATATCATGGCTAGCATAAATAATGTGCTACAGGCTCAATATGAAGATTATGAGACTACTCGTTAGATCATGGATAATGTTGAGGACATATTTAGAGGCCGAGCCTTGACGAAGCAGCAAGGGGCTCTTCAGAAGCTTCTCAACTACAAGCAAAGACCAGGGATGCCTGATCTTTAGAAAGGGCTCTTTAGATCATGGACAATGGGTTATCTCGCCATGGAGCCGACATTGATGCTGAGTCATATATGACTATGGTCTTTGACACTCTTTGTAAGGAGTTCATCCTGTTTAGAGCTTCATAAGACTTGAGCAATAGACAAAATGTGACTTTGACTGAGTTGATGAAGCAATTATAGGAGTTTGAAAACTTTATCAGAGAAGATCCGACTGGTGGCACAACAAATTTGGTGGTTACATTTGGTTCCATTTTCAATTCTAGGAATGGAAAGATACAAAAGGCCAAAAACAGGAAGTATTCTTTTCCCACAAAGGGTAAGGATAAGAAGAAAAAGAAGAGGAACCCAAAGATACTAAAGTGCTTTTTCTATGAGAAGGTTGGGCATATAAAGAAGAATTGCAAGGACTTCTAATCTAAAAGAGGTAAGTACGAACTTCTGGTTGTTGAGACTTATTTATTTGAAGAATCAAGTTACACATAGGTCATAGATTCTAGAGTGACTAATCATGTTTATGTTTCTCTAGAGCTGTTCAAGGAAATGAGAAGTTTGCTACATGAGCACTTTATGTTAGGACGGGCGATGGATCCTTAGTATTGACTGAAGCATTGGAGACATCCATCTTTGTTTTGATAGTTATTGCAGCTTATTGGACATTGTTTTTGTCTTTTTAGGGATAACTTTTTGGGGATATGCACTACAAAATGCATGTTGTTCTTTGAATAATGTGCCTTCAAAATCAGTTTCTATGACTCCTCACGAGTAACTCTCTCTTGAATCTCATCCAAGTGGGCCCATTTGTGGAGCCATTTATAAAATTTGGCCACAGTATCATGTAGAAAGAGAAGGGTTGGGGAATTAGACCTAAAAAAACCCTGTTTGCCAGCTTATAAGAAAGCTAGATGGGAAATAAATCCTCGATCTATCGAGTTCAAAACTGAATTTATAAAATAATCTTTGAGCTGTTTGTCTTAGATCTTAACAATGTATGTTAAATAATTGTGTATGTTTGTTTTTATATTATTATTGTATGCAACCTTATCTGTCAAATATAACATTTTTCTTCGTTAGGTATTTTGCGTATCATGTTTGTTTAACTTTGACTTGTTCTTCAAGATGCAGTCCCATTTTGTGAAAAAGTTGTACAGTAATATTTTGTTTTTCAAAAAGTTGAATAGTGTTGTTAATAAATTTTTAAAATCCAGTTTTATTTTCCAAAAGTTCTGCAGTTATGTCAAGCTTGTCCACACCTGTGTATACCTATCTGAAAGTTGTTTTCACATAACCCTTTGTCCTTGTTCATACTCAATCATGTATAAAAATCCATATAGGATTAGTGCTTAGTTAGAATGATATAAATAGAGTTAATTGAAAAAATAAAAGTCTAAAAAAAGTGCCTTAGTCTTAGTAACCATTATGGAGTCCTCCTTCCAAATGACTCAGAAGTTTCAAAACATCTGTGTGTTTTGTGGTTCTAGTTCCGAAAAGGTCGACCTTATTTTAGGAGATGGATTTGAATTAGGTCAAGTCTTAGCTAAAAGAAGAATAAACTTAGTATTTAGAGGGGGTGGTCTAGGTTTAATGGATATAATTATGGACGGACCTAGAGCTAGAGCCATTGGAATTTCGGGTATCATCCCTAGTATTTTTGCAAAAAGTCATCTTTATGGTGAAACTATAAGGAGTGAGATAAGAGTTTTAAACATCCCATAGCTTATTAATGCTATGATGTTTCGCGCCAATGCTTTCATTATCTTACCAGGAGGTCTACAAACTCTTTGTTGTAGCAAGTTGGAAATTTTAGGCATCCATTCTAAACTTTTTGGTTTGTTAAATTTAAATGGTTATTTTTATGGTTTGTTAAGTTTCTTGATCATGTTGTTGAACAAAAGTTTCCAGTTGAGTCGGGAATGAAGATTTTATCTTTGCCCCAATTGTTAAGGAATTGATCAATAAGATGCAGGTCATCACTCCTGAGATAGACCTTGCAATTTTCAAGTAGGAATGGAAGAAGGACAACAGAAAATGTCCTCTAGATTTGACTCTCTAACTCTGACTTATTTGATCTTTTAGTTTTACCTATAGCATGTTCTTTTTCGGTTGTTTGTTTATGTCTTGAATAACCACTTCTATTTAGGTGTTGTTTCTTTTTCTTTGCAATCTTATTAAACATTAAGAACAATGTTCCGTTTAGGTTGAGGGGAGATGGTTGTGTCAAAATTTTTTTATTTTGTGTTTGTTTTTGTGATTAAAATGGGACTAGCTTGAAAAGCCAAGCGGAAAATTAAAAATTAAAAGATAAAAAAATGGTGTGCTTTTTATTAAACTATAAGATTCATATTCTTTAGAGCTGGGATGGTTGAGCGAAAGAGTTTGATCTTGAAATGCATATCGATTTGGTCCGATATTGAAATCTTGTGTGTCTTGTAATTTTTCATTTTCTGATGCATTTTCTTTTGTTGGTATGCATGTGTGAGGATAGCTGAGTTAAAGCAATAAAATTGTACTCAATTGTTTTCTCTTGAAACGTATCTTCACCATGTTAGAAATACATAAGTAAAAGAGTGATTAGCATTCTTGAAATATATTTCTACCTGTCTATAATGTTTATTTGTTTGCATTGCACCTGATTGACTAATTTTAAAAGTAAAAAATAAATAATTAAAAAATTTTAAAATGTTTTTAAAAAGTGTTTTTAAAAAAGAATGAATAAAAGGGTTGAATAGAAAGTGGATGACACGAAAGATTGTATATTTCAAGTTCGGGTTTGTTACTTGAAACCGATTGTACATTTTAAAGATTCAAAATAGTGTGAGTATCTTATAGGTGAATTAATGTATCATTTATCCTACTTTTTTGCTCTAACCTTACATTACAAGTTGAATAAAGCCTTAATGGTCCTTGATTTAGTGTTAATCTACATTAATGGAGAGAGGGATGAAAAGCAAACCTATGAGATTTTATTGAAACATAGTTAATATTAATGTAAATTTTATATAATATTTATACATTAATTAGTGATAGAAATTCATACACACAGGGGAAAATCTAGCTGAAATATGAGACATGCTCTTGAAATGAACCACAATCTTAAATAATATTTGCATTTTTGCTTCAAGCCAGGAATCTAAGAAAACCTTTGAGGAAATCTATGAGGAATTTCCAATTCTTGTGAAATCTTTTGTTTTTTTTGAAATATTATTTCACTTAATTACTAAGGACTAGTAATAAGCTGGTTGAAGGAAGCGATGGATACATAAAAATACATATTTCTTAATACTAAATTCATACATTTTGCATTTCTATTTGCCATTAAAACCCTTAATTACAGCATTTTTGTGTCTTAGTGAGAAAATATGTTTAATTATATGTTTTTAATGTGATTTTATGTTTGAGAATATGTTGAGTAATTTTTAGAAGTATTTTTATATGTTAAATAACTAATTAGCGTGAAATAAATTAAAACCATAAAATTAATAAGTTTATTTTTATTTTTATGTGTGTTTGTGTTTTAATCTAGTTCTGTGTTTAATATTTAAGTAAAATTATTTACTTAATTTTATTAATTTTAGTTTTGTAAAAAAATTAATTTTTTTGGTGTGTTTGCTAGGAAATATAGAATTTGGGGAACAAACAGAAGAAAATGGTGCAAAAGAAACTTACAAGAGTTAAAAGTATAATTTTCAGTAAAAAATGAGTCTTTTGCTCAGTCAAAATGTGGTCAACATCCTCCACGTGGTGCTTTGTGATTAATCTAGCTCAGTCCTAGTCAACTAGTCACCAGCCCATTAGGTGCACATTAGTGGGGGCTCCACCACAATTAAAATTTTAAAATAAGGTCTAAAATATAAAATTAAAACGTTGACGCTTCTAGAATCTCTTGTATATTTCATAACTAATTTGGAATTTTAACTCTAAATAATTATTTAAAGCATTTGATTTATTATATCTTTTCTTGTTAATAGCAAGCACTTTTACTATTTTTATAAGTCAACCTAAAACAATAATATAGAAAACTATAATATAGTAAGAGTTTTCCTATAAAAAGTAGTAAAATAATTATCTCTCACTAATAATTTGGTACGTTAATTATGAAAATTATAACCACTGTCACTACAATTATAATTAACATAATTTTAAGATATAAAAATAATAACAAATCAAAATTATTCTATTTTAATGGAATAAATTTTTGCAATAATTTTGGCAGAACCTCATCTTATTAAATGGTTTAAGAATACACTATGACATGCTCTGCCAACAATAAATCAACTATTACCTAGCATTTACTTTGTCAGTTCATGTCTATAATGTAGCAAAAGCTCAACTTAATGAACATGTATGATTTCAGTATTATTAATATTCATTATGCAACATAATTAAATTACATAAAGAAAGTATGATTGAATCTATGCAAAAATTAGGCAACAAAACAACACTGACAATAATGACTAAAAACATAAAAAATTATAATTTATTCGATAAAAATATAAGCATTACAAAATAGATATAGAGGTAAGACTTATACCAGAGTACTATGCATACAGGATTATATCTCTACCTCACCAGACTTTCTACCTTAATTTAGGTATTATTTTATTACTTTTCATGAGGCTGGAGGATGAGTGACTTTCCTCCCAAAAGGGTACTATTGAGTTAGAAACTTAGCATTTGAGAAAATTAACAAAGAAAAGGGGAGATAGGGCCAAATGGCCATAAGGGGTGTCGAATGAAGGGGAGGCACTACTCATGTCCCCAAAATATTTTTCTTAAACGGCAGGGGTTTGTAGTATAGAAATGTTGTCGTATCTACAAGAAGGTAAGAAATTTGTAGCTTGGGAGATTAATAAAAATAAACATTCAAAAAGGTAAGCGATTTTTCAAAAAAAAGTTTAAAATAAAATAAATGTTTTTGTGATTTTTTAATACAAAATTTAAAATATAGAATTAAAACGATGAAGCTTTGAGAATCCGTTGTTATGTTTAGCAACTGATATGAAATTTTAACTCTAAACAATAGTTATCTAAAATATTTGATTTATTATATCTTTTCTCATTAATTACAAGCACCTTTACTAATTTTGTAAGTCAACTTAAAGCGACAATATAACAAGCCATAATGGAGTAAGGGTCCTATAAAAGTGTTAGACATGTATGCCCTAAGGAGTAAAAATGTAATGAGTTTTCAAAGACATTTTTATCAATAAAGAATTCATTTATTATTTATATACCAAATCTTGTCCTCATTACGTTCATATTTGTTGAATGTATGATAAACAAACAATAGTCTGAGACTGTCAGTCGAAACCTTTAAGAATTGGGCATATGATGGGTAGATTATGCAGAAGGCACGATTCTTAAGGTGACGGTTTAAATCATAAGATCCGCAATCGAGGGAATAAAGTTGGGCACTTTATTCATGTAAAGATTGTTATGTTGTCTATATCCCTATTGGGAGATGGTTTGTCTTGACCAGCGGAGGTGGACTCCATGAATAGAAACATTGGCACGTTGTCATAGGTGACGATGTGTTGGATCGGGACATAAAGTGAATTGATTTGGATTAATAATTCTATCTTGGCAAATCGATTCACTTTAGGCAATCATTTGTATTGTATCTTAATCCTGAGATGAATAGTGGGCCCGTTTTCTTGAATTATGACTTTTGATGTGCCAAAGGGTGACACCCACATCTTAATAGTGGTATGCATGCCGGTACGTTGAAGGCATGACTCTTGTTGACTTAGACCTATTATTCATAGATATGGAATCCATAGCTCCTCTTTAGGAGGAGTGATATCCTCTTATATGCGTTATCCTGTAATTGAAAAACTAGAGAGCTCAACCATTTGGATACATAGGTGTAACCGAATGGTATACTATCTTTAGATAGTAAGTTTTTTGATGGTGAGATAATGGAACGTAAGATAAAAATAATCAGGAAGGTAAGACAGAACTTGTCCTTAAGCCGATTATGGATAATCCTATGGGGATACGATACACTATGATATGTCATGGAGACTTGGCTATACGGGCTTCGTAATTCTATAGAGTTCGAGAGTGCAGCTCCAAGCATTTAGTGGAGTAGCGTTGGAGTTGATGATTATGAAATGTATATCTGGGATAT